>QGNR01000061.1:2926889-2950752 GCA_003435085.1 Syrmaticus mikado | reverse complement strand
GAAGAAAATAACTGTAAGAATTTTGTAAAATCACTGAATTTCGTTCTTCACACAAGCTGACAGATGATCTGTTAAGCTCTGTAGTGATGAGCATCTCTGAAGCAAAGAGAAAACAGCCTTTCGTTACGTGACCATCCCAAGAAATAAACTGCATTTATGTAAATGCATCATTGGCAAAATACCAACCAATCAGTCCATAGAACACATGCATCAGAATAGCTAACTGCATGTGGCAAAGCCCTTTCGATGTATGACCACATCTTCAAAAGGTCGTTTTCATTACAACTGATTTTGACTTAACGAAACACTCGCACAAACAGCACCGTTAACTGAAGAAGAAAAAAAAAGCCAACCACATAACAGGAAAAGCTAAATATAAAATCTGCAGTATTTACAGAAGTATTTTCATTACATGATACAACTTCCACATGCAAAAATTTCTGTTGGCAACTCTTCCATACTGAGTCATAGCGGGAACTGAACCAAGACTACTGATCTTATAAACAGTCAGTAGAAAGCAGCGTTAGCAAATTTCACATCACGGTGTGGCCTTGGTGTGACATGTAAATGTTGTTCTGCTGATGTCAATGGCAGTATGCAAACATGCAAAAAGCAAGATTCAGATTGCTGTATTTGACAGTATTTTGATTTTTTAAATTTTTTTTAAGAATAAACAATGGCAAGTTTTAATGAATCATCTTCATCTCAAAACTATTAATCCCAACTTTTCTTTTCTTTTTTTTTTTTTTGAGAAGCAGTGATGTAATTCAACAGGACCTCATCATCTTTCCAACAAATTTCCTTTCCAAAGTCTTACAGGGGATTTCCAACAAATTCATTTTCCAAAATCCTACAGGAGAAGCAGTATGGTGATATGATTAAATGATACGATGATGTGGTGGTGGATGCCCTGTACCTGGAGGCATTCTAGGTCAGGCTGGACAGGACTCTGAGCACCTGATCGAGATATAGCTGTCCCAGTTCATTGGAGTGGAGTTGGACTAGATGGCCCTTAAGGGTCCCATCCAACTCTAACAGTTCTGTGATACTATGCTGTATGGTATGCTGAATGCTGCTGCGTGCACTGCGAGCAGACAGAACTGTATCTAGACACTTGATCATCATTTGCAATGGCAGGCAAAATAAAACTGCTTTAAATAAACTTTCACAGGAAGCATTAGCAGATCCCATAGTCTGTGATCTACCATGCTGATTAAGATTTGGTATCTTTCATACGTATAAAAGAATTTCTAGCAGGAGTTTTGCTTCAAGTCATCCATATAGATGTGATAATTCCCAAAAATAAGACTTAGTAGAAATGGAATGTAGTTTTTAAAACCNAATGAGCACATCTCCTGCAATGAAAAAGGGTGGCATTGTTTTACATTTTCTAACACACACTACTTTTATGTGTCCTGCCCGTGTAAAATCTCTAGCGGTAGGAAAAAGAAATGATTTCTTACAGAGCATTTGGCAGGAAAAAGGGAAGGGAACCACAAAATCCAGCAGATTTCATTCTAATATTCATGTATTGGCTTGCAACTTTTCACAGCATGACAGAATCCCTGGGGTTGGCAGGGACCTCAGGTGCTCACCTAGTCCAATCCCTATGCCCAGAGCAGGGTGTGCTATAGCAGGCTTCTTGAGAACATTTCCAGTTAGGTTTTTGAATATGCCCAGGGACTGTGACTCCCTGAGCAGCCTGTTCCACTGCTTCATCATTGTCAGACTTAAAAAGGCTTTTTTTTGTTTGTTTGTTTGTTTTTTAATTTGAATATATAGTTTCTGTTGTTTAAACTTGTGCCTGTTGCCTCTTATCCTTGTCAGTGGTCACCTCTGAGAACATGGCTCTGTCTTGTTTCCTGCCTCCTATTTGTACATGTCAGAAATATCCCGTTAAGCCCTCCTTTCTCCAGGCTGAACAGTTCCACCTCTGGCAGGGTTTCTTGGCATGTCAGATCAAAGCCTTAAATATCATAATGGCCATTCTGTTAACTGCAACTAACCTTTACAAATTAGAAACCAATTCTTTTTGTTGGTGAGTGAGGAAGTTAAAAAGCATATTTACAAATGAGAATGAAGAAATGGATGAGGTAATAGTGACCTGAGTACAGTACACTGTTACAGTCCCACCAGTTAAGCTAATCTTTTTGCCCTATCTTCAGTTTCGTATCTTCTATAGAGAATTATTCATAGTTAATTATTGTCATTATTCATGAAATTAGCTGTTATCTTCTCCTTCTCTTTTCTATGAGAGTGGTGAGGTGCTGGAACAGCTGCCCAGAGAGGCTGTGGATGCCCCGTCCATCCCTGGAGGTGTTCAAGGCCAGGGTGGATGGGGCCCTGGGCAGACTGGGCTGGTATTAAATGGGGAGATTGATGGCCCTGCATGTGGCGGGGGTTTGGAGCTTCATGATCCTTGAGGTTCCTTCCAACCCAGGCAATTCTGTGATGCTGTGTGATTCTTCTCTGCTCAAGTCCTGCAGTTTAAATCCCTTCACTTGATTGGGCAATAATTCTCACTACCGCTATTAATGTGCACTGTACCTTGCTCCTCTTGACGTACGAATCTTCTTCATATACATCCCGCGACAGGCCAAAATCAGAGATCTTCATTTTGCGCCCTTCTGCCACCAGTACATTCCTGGCTGCTAAGTCACGATGGACAAGCTTTTGAAAGAAAACCAACAGTATTTATACTTCTGAAGGAACATACTGACACGTCCGTCTGTCACAAGGACACGCTCACATCACTATCACACAGCTCTACCTTCATTTCTGCCAGGTACTGCATTCCTCGCGATATCTGCCATGCAAATGATATCAGATCTCCCATTGTCAAGGCTCTCTCATCGGGGTTATCCAAATAACTTGAATTTCTGTTGCCATCACTACCCACGTAGCTCGGCCCCACTTTTCGACTTTCCCTGAGAAAACTGCGCAAGGAGCCATATTTAGCATATTCCACAATTAAATAGAGCGGGCCTGGAATAGACACACACACACTGGTAAGTTAGCAATTAATCACAGAACCATAGAATCACAGAGTCACTCAGGTTGGAAAAGACCTCAAAAGTCAGCGAGTCCAACCACAACCCAACCATACCAACCTAACTCTAACAACCCTCTGCTAAATCACGTCCCTGAGCACCACATCCAAACAGTTTTTAAACACGTCCAGGGATGGTGACTCAACCACCTCCTTGGGGAGCCCATTCCAGTGCTTAAGAAGGTAGACTTTTCTTTTTTTTTTTTTTTTCCTTTCCAGAAAGGCCTCTTCTAATCAACTCATTGTTTTTAACAGTCAGAGGATCCAGACACCTCTCTGCTCAACATAAAAAGCACTGAATGAGCCATGAAATATTTCTGGCTTATATTCTCTATGAGCAGATTTCAGCTTAAATCGAGCCATAATTCGGGCAGTAACCTATTCCCTCATCTGGATAATTTGAGGTTGAATAAAGACAACCTTCATAAAAATCACATCTGTGAAACAGCCTAACTTAGAAAAACTCATAAAAATAAATGGATAAATAAATAAAAAGCAAAATTCTTTTTTTTTTTTTTTTGCATGATGCTGAGCTCACAAAGCTAATTCCAACGTTGTATTTAAGGAGCCTTTCAGAGCGCTTAAAAACAGTCTGACATTTCAATCCATTAGCTTCTCCTCCCCGTTACCCACACGAATAATATCCACTTTGAGTTTTAATGCTAAAGACATTTGCCTCCTGTATCAAAACCCTCCCACTCCATACACCAATGAATTAGCCTCATATTGTTTAAAATCCTGTGACTCAGCAACAGTTCACTTCCTTAGGGATGAAAAGATGCATTGTGCTGGAAAGGAAAAAAAAATCCTGCCCTGCTGGTTCAATACCTTGCTAAGACTCAGAGAGGACTCAATTCTGAATTATATTCTCTGTCTATAAATAATAGTGCCATCTGCAACAGAACAGGGTGGGCAAAAATGGCAGGCCCTAGCCTGAAGTTGCCACATAGATACTGTAATTTTAGGCTGCAAAAATCACCAAGTCTTTAAGAGAGAAGGACCACAATTAGAGACACAAAATGAGGAGAATATTGCTGCGCAAATTCATTTCACGTGAACAGAAATTATTTAGATCAATTCTTATGCACAGCAATGAAAACTGGAAGTTATAATAAATAGATCTGAAATTTCCCCCCCTCTTAAAATATACTTTGCAATGACTGTGGCTTTTAACACATCTATCTTAAGAGAGAGACAAGAGTTTTGTCAAACAACAGGAAAACTCAGATGTCAGTGTAACCATCAAGCTATATTTTAACAGAGGGATCTGTAGTTAATAAAAGGAGATGTCACTCTCTGAACTCAGGCATCGAAGTAGTTATAATAAAACAGTTATAATGAAAGCACCATTAGACTTTAAGAAATAATCCATTTTTGAAAAGCTGTACTGAGCATCAATGTAATAGAAAAATACAGACTGTTAGGAGGACAACTGGTAGTACAATTGTTGACTTCAAGATAGCTTCAGATTCAAAATGAATACTGAAGTTTTCATCCAAATAATGAGCTTCTAATATTTACCATCTTGACTGCAGGCTCCGTAAAGTTTGATGACATGAGGATGGTTCACCTGTTTCAAAAGGTTGAACTCTGAAAGCAGATCTCGCAGCTCGCTCTGGGAAGCATTTTCTGCAAAAGATGTCCAAAAACACAGCTGTGTTTAGGAAAGCACTATCCAGAAGTTCTCTACATACCACCCGAAGCATGAGCATCAGGTTTTTTTTCCAGCCATCTCTCCTAGAATTACCCAGAATTTAGAAAATTCACTGTCCTGCAGTTGTTCATATCAGAACCAGGTGAATAGGACACTGCTGTGCTGGGTGACATGCAGTCATCACCACTCCCATCCAATACAAACGACTACATCAAGAGAAGGTCATCCCACAATCAGGACCAGTGTCTTTAACATCTTGCAGATGCAACGAAGTTATTACAAACCAAAGCAAATTTCTAGAGTGAATCAGAGCAAATGAAGATTCAGAAGAATACGAAAACCAAAATTTTGTGCTGACTGAACAAAAGACTTGCTCACTTATTTCACTACAATATACAACCCTTATTTTTCTAAACAGATTTTCTGACTCTACCTACCCACTGGCTTACAGTTGCAGCATATATCCAGATTTTGAAGTTCAGAAGCTAAATGAATGGCTCAGATTGATTTTAGAGGGAATCACGTATGCGGACTTTGCTGATGTCAGTGGCAGCAGTGTGACAACATGCATGTTTTCTTAGCCTTTCAAGCATTTTATTTTTGCAGAATTCTTCATACAATCTTCGAACACTGAGTTTTGAAGGAAATACTCATAAAGACACCATAGGTCAGTGATTCCCTTTTGTCTGCTTCATCTTTAATGTCGTTGTCACACTGAATCTCCCTGTATCACTCTTACAGAGTGTCATTATTGGGCAGCTTACAGTCACATACTCACACTTACTTAATGTTAATAAAAACCAAAGTCAGTTTATGATCTTTGTTACCAAAGTGTATTTTTTACCATAGAGTCATTAAGTACCAAAGGACCCACTTACATATCCATTGAAAGTGCTAATAGTTCTCCCAATTTTTTATTCTGTTCTTCTGTATATCTGTATATCAGCATCTGTCTGCTATATATTGTCTATACAACATTCTCTCTATATATTGTCTGCATACAATTAAAGATAGATAGATAGATAGATAGATACAGTCATATCACAGAACTGTCTGAGTTGGAATGGACTTTTCAAGGTCATCTAGTCCAACTCCCCTGCAATGAACAGGGTTACTTACAGCTACATCAGGTTGTTAGAGTACTGTTCAGCCTGACCCTGAATGTCTCCAGGGACTTAGAGAGAACCTCCACTCATACTTCAGAGCACCTTAGTCAGGGAGTGTTAGTATTTGATAGTTGCTCACTACCGATAACGAGTACAAAAAGTACTCATTTACCTAAAGCAAAACTGAATAATATGAACTCAATGTCTCTGAAAATATTAGGTTTGTCTAGTCTTGTGTAACGTGCAATAAAGACCAAATTTCTCTGGGGCCCTTGTTTGCCTGTCTTCTGAAAAACAACCTTCTAGAGTGCACAAATTGAGATAATTAGCTCTGAAGCTCTGTGCCACGTGTTTTTAGCAAATAGTAAATGATACCTATTTGCTTGTTGATTGGCATTATCCACTTGAATTTTATCTTGATGAGGACTTTCATATCATACAGGATTCATATGCACGAAGTGGTAGAAATGGCTTGAAAGAAATCTTGCTCTGTTCCTTTTAGCCTCCATCCATAGGTCCAAGTTTATTTTGACTCAACTAATTCCTTACAGTTCCCCTTTCCCTGCCCAGAGCATTGCGCAAAGTCCACAAAGTAGGAAAAGTCCTACCCTAACCACACAGATCAGGAAGGAGACATATTTTATGCAATAAGCAAGAGGTCTTCTCTACTAACTTACTGATAAAAGATCAAACAATGCAGAGTCCCTAATGCTAGGCTGACTATCCCTCTGCATATGAGGATAAAGCTAGTTCTGTTGTATATAACAGGGAAAGGATGGACGATGTTGGCCTGATCCAAAATAACCGTCCTTTATTCCTGGCAGCATTCTGTAGAGTGCTTGGGACTAATGCAATCTTCCTTATGCTTGACTGAAGTTAAAACAATAAAAGATAAATATTTCCAGCAATGCCAAATGTTCTCTGCAATAAAGCAGGAAAACGAAATTTCAAGCGACTACGTGCAAAGTAATTTACATTACAAAGGGATTCATTAGAGCCTGAAGCATCACTGTAAATGTCAGATCAGTTTATTTAAATAAGGTGCTTAAAATAAAGGGCTACTCCTTCCTACTGTCAGTTCTGCACTTAATAGCTAGGGAAAGCTGAATGTTAAATCATCTGCAGGTAAAAGGAACATTTTTACCACTGTGTCTTGGAATCTTAACTCATGACAACGCACTAGGAAATCAGTGATACTCAGTGCACAAGTGAATGTGAAATGACATAACGCCTAAGAAAAACCCACTTAGAACAATACACAGGTTGTTGTTACCTGAACACTGCAGGAACTGCTTGACTGGTCTTCAATTCTGAAAAGACTTAGATCTGTATTTTATACGTACGATCTATCTCCCTGGAATGTAGGAAGGTGCTTCATAATGCATTTACTCCTTTGGTAAAATGATGGAATATGCAGCATCTTTGCTCTCAAGCAGCAGAAGATGGATTTTTTAAAAAAGACTTGTATGTACATTCAGCTTGAGCTAGCTGCCCAGCTAAAGGCATTGTCTTGTATCCATAAGCCTTTCTGAAGGTTCTCATTTTCCATCTTCGTCCCATATTCCTAAGTGCCTGTTGTATATGGACTATATGCATTTATATTTTTAGTACACCAAACTACAGAAAAGGACACAGCTTTAGTATCCATTTCAGCCCTTTGTCTCTAATGAATAAAAGACAAGGGAACAAGTTTAAGCATTTCCATTGACCTCCTTCATCATCATTTCTTATCTAGCAATGCTGTCATTAGAAAACAGGCCCAGGGGTGGCAAAAGCTGTGGTTTACATGCCATGGATTCAGCTTCTACCTGCAAAGCACAGTAATACTGGAGACTTCCCACTTCAGAGACCAAACAAACAAAATCTATTCTTAATGTTTTTCTTTCAGTGTAATTTCTTTTTTTTATATGGGAAAGAAATAGGTATATGTGGGGCTGAAAACTACTACAAGAAGACAGAGACAAGAGCTCAGTGTCTCACATTGTTATCTCAGCATAAACCTAGGCATACATTTTTTCCAAGCTTTAAAGTTTTATGAAGACACCAGAAGAAAGCACGAGGCTATTAAATCTGGGTATGGAGATTCACCTAGTAGTTGAAAAGTAGATCAGAAAGTGGACAGAATTTCAATGAGGAAAGTAAGTAACTTAATAGGCCTGTTATTTCTCTTGCCAGGATTATAACGTGATTTATTTTAAAAACTCTGCTAAAGAAAACTATATAGAGGAAAAAGAAAAGCAGAAAGCATTAGCAAACCTTTGCTATATTTCTAGTAATGCATAACAAAATTAAACGCATTTGCTCCGTTAAGACAGAGCCATTGAACATCATGAATTAAAACTGATTGTGGATTTCACTTCTTTGGATCAGTGTGATGCTAGGTCCTCTGAAGTCAGAAATTTGTCAGAATAAACATCTTCTGGAAGAAATGGAGGCTATGGCACCAGTTGTTCGTAGCTGACCTTTTACTTTCATACTAGCCCATTTTAAAATCAATGCAGAGGTTGCAGCAGTTTTCCAATAATTTCAGAAGCAGGGGGGAAGGTACCTTTTAGCATTTTCACTGCCACAGTAGTATAACCAGCTCTTCCCTTGAGCCTGAAAGCTGTTGCCTTGACAACCTTTCCGAATTCTCCTTCTCCAAGAGTCTTGCCTAGAACCAGGTTCTTCCGAGGGAATTCCCACTTTGGATCTTCCTGCAGGAAAGAAAAGGAACCCTGTAAGAATGGATCAGAACAGGAACGTCTAGGGACACCAGAATGTTCAACAGGAAATGTTTCTTCAGGAGTAGGTGTGCTTTGGTGTGCACTTTTGGTTGGTCTTTGTTATTAATGAGTGCGTTGCTCTGAAAACCTCCGAACCTCTAAGCATTTTGCAAATGTTTTACCATTATCTTGAAATTCCTGTGGATAATAGATTATATTTAAAAGGCTTGGAAAGTGGTTACAAATGAAACCAAGTGATGAAGAGTAAATGTTTGCTTTCAGAATAACTACGAATAAGTGATCTTAGACTTCAGAGAGAAGTTAATCAATTTTACTTGCAGAATAAGGCAGAATAAAGTCGGTTAGACACAACAGTCCTTCTCTTAGGAAATGAGTATTACCGAGCTCTACATTTGCAAAATGGTGACAGACGTGCTCACCAGCTTAGACAGTAAACAGAGTACAAAGGCTGTGAAGACCTCAGCATAAACCTTCAAGCAGATCTGATGCTGTCACACAGCATATTAATATGGCAGTGTTTCCCTACTGCATTAGTACATGAAAATGCACCAGCTGAAAGTGATTTACCAACACAGAAGAAGCCAGAGAAAAGATAATGACATAAAGATATGACTGTTTGACAAAGATTCTTAAAGTGTGGGTAAGATTCCCATGCCAACTGATACCTACAGAATATAGCTATATATAAGATAATCAAAACCAGATCTCAACCTTTTTTCTTTTTTCTCCCTAATCTCATCCTTGCTGTGACGCTATGGCTCATCACAGAGACTACAAACCCACTGATCACTAGCTTACATTTAGATTATTATTTTAACAACGTTACGTTAAATGTAACAATTTAAACAATTATATTACTTTAACAACGTCAAATTACGTTCATTTTAAAAAGTGGCTCAAATTGTAACTAATGATGTTATATTAAAGCATATAAAAAGCAGAAGACTATACTTTCCTTGCACAGTAAATTATATGGTTTATTCAATTATTGTCTTCAGTTCCATCCACGTGCTCATTGCTTCTGTTTCAGTTATCTAAGTTCAATGTTTCTCTTAGCAGACTGCATTTCCATTTGTGCACATCCAAGCACCATTCTTTGTGGACAAGGCAGACGTGTGTGTAAAATGAAATCTGGCTTACCGGTATCTTAAAGGTGTCTACAGACACCTGGTTCTCCATGGAGTCTAAAGAAGGCCGACGGACGTTAGTAGAAGAATAACTGATGGGATACGATTGGGCTGGGCGCCGGAATGTCATTTCTGCAGAGGCAATAGGTGGTTTGGGAGAATTCTTGTGGTAGCGATGGATGAAATAGGAAGAAAGCAGCACCGAGATGATGAAGGACAACAGCACTGCCCCTGCTATCACAGTCTTGCACACTTCATCACAAAATTGCTCTGTGGACCAAGAACAATGTATTAGAAGTTCGCTTGCTGTTTCCAAGTTTTGATTTGGCAGATGAAGTGGCACACACAGGTACAACAGAAAAAGAACTCAAAATCATTTTAAAAGTTGAAGGAAAATCTGACAGGTTTTCCTCAGAAAGTTTGAAAATATACCCATTGCACCTGTCATTTTTTTTATTATTATTATTACTTTGGATACCAGTAGGGAATTGAATGCTTAACTGCTTGTGTAAAATGTCAGGATAGCTAGCTTGATTCCATATTCCTTGCTTTGTAGATGCAGCTACTGTTAAGACTCTTCTTTAAGACCCAGCCTGCCATACACTGATCTTCTGACACTACTCAGATGCCTGTAGACACGTGACTGGATTTTGCTTGTGGACAAGAGCTTATGTTAGAACTATTCAGCAAAATAAGACCATCTTCAAATGTGAATTTTAATTCATTATTATGTCATTTGTTGGACATAAGAAAATACTTATCTTCATCTTTTCAGACTCTAAAGAAGGAGACAATATTTCTGCTTTGTATTTAACAAAATACTTTTTACGGAAATACTCTTATGCTGCAAGTTTATATGTAATATGCATTATTTCCTCCATGTGTACTACCTGAGCTTTTCCAGAAGCATTTTTGTCTTTCTTTGCAGATAGGATATTTTCAAGCCTAAGTGCCCCTTTTAACATCTCTCCTAGGGAGCTGTTTCATGCAGGAACTGAGAGATGCAGCATACTGTCCTTACATTGCTTTTCACCAGGAGACTGACCTCAGATACACAGATAACTTAGTAATGTTGTCTGGAAGCTGGACCTCCAAAACAACTGGGAACAGGCAAATCATTTTCTGCTACTGGGAGGGTAATAAAGGTGAAGATAAGGTCCCAAGATTTATGCTTCCTGTTTTATTGTAATGCCCATAGAAAATTTATTTATTGAGGCATATTCTTGCCAGTTTAGTTACGTAAATGCTAATAAGAAACATAAAACAATTTGCAATAATAAAACAAAATTAAAATAACAGTATTTAATCCTCATTAATCTGTTTTGAGGAACCGTAAAGAGCTTTTGCATTTAAAAGAAGGATGATGTTAAAGTAATCCACTGCTCCACCTCACACAATGGGTGTTGGCTATCTGACATTTTGAAGCTGAGATTTTCAGAAGTGATTAGGAGGCTGGAATTACTTGAAAGTAATAGAAGTCATTATTCTTAATTCTCCTAGGTGTCTTTGCAAATATCAGGTGAGTCTTACTGAAATGCAAATACTGCTGGAGAGCAAAGGATGGCCAAGCTGTTCTTTATGGATAAAAAAAAGAATCTTTAGCGAAGGTCTGAAGTAACCTCCCCCCTCTGCAGGTTTTCGGTCTCCATGCAGAAGTCAAGGTGCCTGTTCTGAATGGATTTCATATTACCAGTTTCTGAATAAAGATATTGCTCAATAGGATATTATGAAGAACCAGATATACTAACGCTTATTAACAAGTCCAGAAGTTTAGACTGTTGCATGTATACAGACGGGAGATAAAAAAAGAGGGAAAGAATGATATGGGCGAGAGCAGAGGACGACTTACCCTTGATATCATCTTTCTCACAATAACAGTTCTGTCTTGGGAAGCAGTAACAAATCCCATGTCCTGACTTAATTCCAAGATTTCCAGTGCCTTTCCCATGACCACCAATAATATTTCCATCTAATCAAAGACAGAAACAAGATTCTCACGTGACATCAAATTAAAAATAAATAACAATTTTAAAAAAATAGCTCAAATTTTTCTATAGATTCATCCTAGCATGCATCTGTAAACTGACAGCGCAGCACAGGGCAATGATAATGACAGGAATCTCTGAGCACTGAAGTAGATCTAAAATGCTGAAATTTCTCAGGTTCTGAAATGAGAGGATCTTCAGCTGCTCAAATCTCACCTGATTAGCTGTTATTCCCATTATGGAAGACTCTGGATTAAAATGTACATATAATAGAAATAAAATCACTATGTTTGCATTGTGTAGTTGAAATACATTCCTAATTTCACGTACGCCATAAAACGTTATGTATAATCCCATTATTTAGTGCCAAACTTCCACCCCAAATGATCGTTTCATGGCTGTTCGGACTTCATTTCCTCATAAAGCATTACAGTTCTGTATCAGTCAAGTCTTTTACATTTTCAAATTCTCCCTAAAATCTTTTCTCTAGTCTTTTTACTTCAGTTTCTCTCTACCATTGTCTTAGGTATTTTTTTCATGCCCGAGTTGCTGCACAGCCCAGTGGTATAGTGTAGTCAGCAGCCTACAGCCTTCAGTTTTGTTCCTGGTTCTGACGCCAATTTCATCTGACTTTGGGAAAGTCAGCATATTGTTCTGCATGTTGTTTGTTCCGTTATCAAATGGAGATAACAATACCTAGTTACACCTGTAAAATACCATCATTCAGAATGATCATCTAAACCTTAAAGGGATTCAGAATAAGATACATTCAATACGGTCGTATTACTCCAAAATATTTTCCTCCTGCCCACCTAATTTGATAGCAGAATGAATGACTCTCTCTTTTATATTTCTTTGAATGTTTAACATTCAAGGATAGGAAAATATTTTTGCCCAAAGGGAAGCAAACATCCTTCTTTATCTAATGTGAAAACAACAACTTGTATCCAAGCAAAACAGACAGATTTTGGTCATCTTTCCAAGAAGGCCACACCTATTAAATTATACCCAGCACAGTGTGTTAATTTGGGGTATGACTGAGTCACTGCTGAGTCACAAAACTTGTTGTTTAGAGCACTGTGGATGTTCCCAAAAATTCCAACTTATGCTCTCACCAGTCAACTTCATTTATTATGATGAGATAATGAAATAAAGTTTCCATTAGTCTCAGAAAAATCAGAGGACCTGGGAAAAGGGGAAAGTAGAGGATGAGTAGATCCTATCCAAACTGTTCTTGAGCAAGGAATTTGAAGACAGTTGGTTTTATTTACCCAGCATGGAAAGAATGAACACGTTTCGAGGATAAACCCACAGTAAAAACATGGAGCTTCCTACATGTATTCCAGTGAGCCATAAATGTGTTTTTCACCAATTCACTGTTGGTAGGGAAATTCGAGAATTATCAATGTTATTTTGAATTGTGTAGTGTTTCACTTACTCCTGTTTTACATCATCAGCTGTTTCCATTGCCTTGTGGTGGGAAAGAACTTTCCCTGCTTTGTGATCATTCGGAAAAAGAAAAAACAGTATTTCTATCCCAAGCCATGTAGAAACTCCAGAAATTCAAGAAGTAAGAATACTAATTGTCAGATACAAGCAAAGGCAGAAACAAATGCTGCTGAAAACAAAGGAAGGTAGAAGCCTCAAAACTTCATTTTCTTCCATTATCAGAAAGCCAAAGTTCGGAGAAACCCACAAAGATAAGCTGTGTCATGCAGCCGGCCCTGAAACAGTTACAGCAAGCATGTTCAGAATGCAGTTAGGTTGCCTCTATTTGATGGGCACAGTTCTGGCTATTTCAGCTGAGTGCCCCTGAATGTAATATTCATAGCGTTAGAGCGTGTGAAAAAGCAACGTTGGGAATCAAGCACACAGCCATTATAATGTCAGATGAATTATAAAAACAAGTTTTTTAGCAACTGCATGTACTTAAAGAATATCCTTGATCTTAATGCATCTGGGGCTTTTCTATTTATTACTTGCCATTTCCAAAGAAATGTTCTCTGCCAGTAAAAGCTGATATAATGGCATTCCTGTACCTCTGAGCTCCCAAAACACTCTCATTTCTCCCTCAGTAAGTATATTGGTTTTGGGCACCATCCCAGGTTCTGAATTGTACCAAATCCCATATAAAATTTTCCAATTCAGACATTAAAAAAGTATACACAACATCTTGAAAGCTTCCCTTACTTGCCCGCTTCTATTACCCAATAAGCCAGTATTTCTTTCAGGCTTCTGTCAAGCAAAGCGTCTGATGCTATAAATGTTGCATACTGTATGTCTTAGCACTACAGACCCTGGCACAGATATTTCCACTTTTAGAATGACAACTGATTCCTGTTATTACAAGAAAAAAAAAAATTCTTTTGAGATGATTAGAGAACTTACTTGCATTTACTTCAACCATTTCTGCCACTTTAAAGATTGGGTTTTATGCACCCTAATGCAATATTGTGATAAAAGTAATTTAAAATACACAATCACATTTCTTTTTTCATGTGAGAAAGACAGAGATAGCTGATTATTAATTTATTTTCATAGAGTAACTTAGGTTCCAGACTATGATAAAACAGCAGATCCTCAAAGGCTTCTTTTTAAAATGTAAATTTGGAGCGAATAGTACCATATCCAAGAACCATTAAGATAGCTATGTCTTTATCCATCAATTAGATACCAGATGCTGTATAAAAAGATGCAATTAAAAGCAATCATCTCGTAACAGATTTAAATTGCAATACAGTCTATTGTTTTGCCAGCCTTCGTATCTTCAGGGTGACTTGAGAACGTGAAGCAGATATGGGAGCATGGGCAGCTATGAGAGCATGGGCAGCTATGAGAGCGAGTGAAATGCAGGCAGATGCACTGAAGAAAAAACACACACATTTGAATTCTCCCTTCCTAAATGCTGCTCACGTGAACCTCTGCACGTACGTTCAAATAGAAAGGGAATACTTTTGATGGTTACTAGTCAAATAAGGCCAGGTGCATTTCTGAAAGTGACCATTCTTAAGCACATTTGGTTTTAAACTGGAATTTATTTCTATTTGTTTAAATAGTAGTGCAAATAGGCAGGATTTTTATTTCTGTGTGCCAAAGTTTGGAAATATGGCGTTAACTTGCATAATATCAGTATTTATTTAAGCAAATACCTCCACTGAAGAACACTACCTGCAAATTAAGAGGGGGAGCAGAGTGATGAGAATTACTGAAGAAACCCTACCTTGCTCTGACAGCCAAAAGGATAATGCAGAAATAAATATGTGCAACATGTAAAAGTATCTGATGTTAAGAAAGTAGAACTTAATGAACAGTGAATTGTGACACAGAAAAGCCGATCCTAAAGCATTTCCATACTTGTGCAGTCCTGGGGGCAAATAGCTGGGTCTTTGCTCTCCACGATATCACAGGTGCCATCTGGACAAGTCTTGATACTTGGGGTGCACGTGGAATAGTTTGTGGTGATTCCTATTAACAGAAAAACAGACAACTGCATAAACGCCACAAATCCGTCTTTCAAATTCAACTGATGGTTGCAGAGCTTTCAGTTGTCCATTCCAGTTAAACTGACACAAATC
Organism: Syrmaticus mikado; assembly: GCA_003435085.1. Taxonomy (NCBI): domain Eukaryota; kingdom Metazoa; phylum Chordata; class Aves; order Galliformes; family Phasianidae; genus Syrmaticus; species Syrmaticus mikado. Next base: position 2,935,530 of record QGNR01000061.1, on the reverse strand, counting down.
CAGTTGTAGTCTAGCACCTTGTGTTGTATCTATCATGTTCGATCCACCAGAAAGAAGGGCAAGGACCGTGCCAAACGAACATCATTTTCCTTCCTACAAGGAATGAATGTTCCATTTGGGCATTATGTTTTACAGGGGATTTTTGTTTGCTTGTTTACTTTTACCACAGCTTTTGGGAAGCTCACTATGCCATGTTGTCCATCTAGAATAAATCAGTTTATATCCATGGAAGTCAAAAGCACGGTTATAGCTTAAGAAGAACTTGACTTCATACAACAGATACACACCTTTCCCACTCCCCTGTCTCCACTGGCATCTTCCTGTTAGCACTCCCAGGCCACCACACTCTTCACATTCTGCAAGGTGCTTACTCATAGCACAAGAGTCGGGGCAGTCCTCTTCTTTTTTAAAAACTGTTGGGAAGAGTGCTTGCTGTCAAATCAGTACAAGGAAAATGAATACTCGAGCAAGTTAGATCAAATCTTATGGGAAATTCCTTTCTTTGGGGCACGTAGGAAGAAAGGAACGATGAGGAAAGAGAGGAGAAAGTGAACACTGACAAAAGCATCAATCAGTTTATGTAACACTTAAAAATCCAGGTGTTACTCTTCTATGAAATTAAACAGTAAGACCATGATAGCATGGTCACTGCTTGATGGCACACTGTCAATGACCAAGACTGTAGAAATATGCACCTTGGTTACAGGAAAATGGGGAATGTAAGTGCTTAAAGCTTCATAAAAAACTTTCGTCTAAGTGAAAATGTTTTATACTGGGGAATAATAAGCAGGAGCCCAAGAGCAACGCTTTCAAATGTGTGATTTCAGACAGCACGAGGTTCTCACAAAAAGTCCTCTGTGGCCCTTTTTTTTCCTTCTCCCTAAACTCATTCACTCTTGCTACAGGAGTTATGATATGAAACAAGGAAAATGCAGAAATTATCAGGTAGTTTTTTAAATTTCTGCACAAAGTTGATTATTGTTTGGAGGGAAATGACATGTTTTCAGTGTAACCATCTTCTGCTGCAGCTGTTACAGAATGTTTCTAACACTCTCTACCCTAGCGACATTTTCATTAAAATTAAGTCAGTGAAATTGCTACACGAATGTTAAGCAAAATTTAAAAATATATAAATCAAAATGGTAGGGGAAAGTAGGGACAGAGACAAATAAATCCAGTTAGGCCAGAGAATTGTGACTTCATACAATGATGAACATTAGGAATGATGCACACTTTACATGCATTAGTTCTTGAGACAAATATCTGATGCAGCTGGGTCTGAATCAGAACACTGAATAAACACAAATTTTGCTATCTTTATCTCGTAGCTCAGGCTCAGGTACTTACCAGTTCCTTCTAATACAACAGTGAGAAGGGTTTTGGTATGTTTCCTGCTCTGCTTGTCTGTAGCTTGAACAGTATATTGTATTTCTTTGCATTCGGGCCTAAGTAGCACAGAGGAATCGTTCACATAAACACTTCCGTATTTGTCTTCTCGGCCTTGAAGTATGCCAACAGCATAGCAGCTGACATTGGGGGACAGCAACTTGTAGGTGATGTTCACACCACGGAATTTCATACAGTTTTCGATGCAGATCTTTCCTATCTAGGCTCAAACACCAACAGAGTAGTCATAGACAACAGAAACAAAACCAAACATCAGAAATATTCTGTGCTTTACAAAAATCCCTAAAAGAAAGCGAAGAATACTTCACGGTGCAAAGTTCAGCATTTAATTTGTTTTTATGCGTTTTGATATTTTAACATCAATGCTGTACCTGAATCACAGAATCATCCAGGGTGTGGAAAAGACCATCAAGTTCACCAAGTCCAACAATAAACTTGACATACTGAATCCTCTGAGTAAAACATCTTCCGTAGTGCTGCTTCCACACATCTCTTAAATACCTCCAGGGATGGGGACTCCACCAGCCTGTTCCAATGTTTAACCACCCTCTCTTCTTTTTGATGACCAATCTAAACCTCCTCTGGCGTGACCTGAGACTGTTTCCTTGCATCCAGTAGTTTATCACCAAAGAAAAGAGACTGACAACTTCCTCTCAGCAATATTTCAGGCAGTTCTGAAGAGACGTGATATCTCTCCTCAGCCTCCTCCAGACTAAACAGCCCCAGTTCCCTCAGTCATTCCCTGTAAGTCTTGTCTCCTAGAACTCTTCACCAGCTTCACTGCTCATCCCTGCACTTGCTTGAGCATCAGCTTGCAGTGAGGGGCTCAAAACTGAACACAGCACTTGAGGTGCAGTCTCATCAGTGCTGTAGACAAAAGTACAAATCACTTCCCTAGTCCTACTGGCCATGCTATTCCTGATTCAGGCCAATACACCTGTCCAAGCCATGAGCAGCTCCAAGAGAATACTGTGTGAAACAGCACCGAACACCTCATCTGCTGAGCTAATCTTTCAAATGCAGTTTACACAAGTCCTTCAAAAGTGATTCATTCTCAGTAAGAAAGTGGGGTAAAGGATTACCCATTGTCTTTTGAGTAGCAGTGGAACCAACAAAAGCCTTGGCCGAGAGACGCGATGATATTTGGTGCCTGCTGCTGGTGGTAGGCAATGTTCAGAGATAGCATAACCCTGTGATTTGGGAAAGTCTGGGTTCAGTCCCTGCTCTGCCCCAGGCTGATCTGTGAGAAAAGCTCATATTTCCCTGAGAAAGCAAACACTTCAGTGTGAACAAAGCCGAGAGTCTTCTCAAATAAGACAGAAATAGAAATTGCTAATGTGTAGGTTTTGTAATACTACAGTCAAAAGTCTCTGGCTAGCAGAGTTTTATGAAAGCCTTAAAAGGAATAAGAACCTCATTGTTTCCCCTTTGAATTTTTTTAAACATATTCATCTAAAAATGAAAATATGCGGATTTGCCATATTTGATTTTCTGCCTGCCAGAATATGTATGCTAAAGCAGTCTTCAGTCCCAAACAATTCATCTAAGAAGCACTGGAATGTAAAACCCTGTCTCCAGTCCAGCTCCTATAGGAACTGATCCAAAGCTCACTTTGGTTTTTCCATTTACTAGAGTGGGATTCGGATCAGATCCGGATAAATTGGCTTTCCTTGCAGGGAAAACCACATTGCGAAGGGTGGGGTATTATTTAAGAGGACTCTGTGATGAATTCTTTTCAAAAGCTTTGGTTAAGATATGTTTTCAAGTACCACTACAGCTGGTAAAAAAGCTTACGTCTACATCTTGGCTTCAGTATTTTTATTAAAGAATGTAAAAAACTATTTCTTTTTTTCCTAATACATTTTCCTGTGAAACTGGACTATTTAAAGTCAGAGAGGATGCTCTTGAAATCCTACAAGCATATAGGACAATCCTACTTAATCTCATGTTCCCATTCATACTACTGACTGGTCACTTGGCAGCACGTGTTGGGTTTTGTTTTTTCTCTTTAGTGGCAGTGATGGTAGCATACAAAGACTATTAAAGGAATCAGAAGCTGGGCTGTTTCTGGTAGTTCGCTTCCATGCTGTCTCCTCCCTACATCATGCTGGGACTGGCAGAAAGAAAAAGACAAGACTGAAACTGTTCATAAAATCTGTCTAGACACAACGTCTAGACAGGTCCCATCCAGGACCACATCATCTTAGTTTCGAAGTTGCACTGCAATTGGCAATGTGTATTGCAACCGGTGCTGTGATGCTTTCATGATGCAGTAGGAGAATATAGTGATGTAGCATGGTATTAGAGCTCATATTGACCGCATTAAAACTGTCTTTTCTTGCTACCTGTCATCATTTCTTTGTACAGGCACTCTCTTTTGACCAGAGACCACATAAAGATGAGGGTATTGAAGAGCAGAATGTCCTTACTGTGCAGCACGGACCAGTATTGCTTTCTTTCTATCACTTCAGGAGAAGCAAAAAACACCCTAGTCAACAATTTTCTATGGCAAATATGGGCTTTCCCTTCTTGCCTTGTTCCATGAGGGAAAGCTCAAACTTATAACCTTGCTCTGCCCTGCAGGTTCTGGATCTCAAACGCAGCAGGGCTTCGCCCCACGGAAAGAAAGTAGACACAGACAACTCATCTTTTTTGTGAGGAGGGTAGAAAATAGCCTGATAATCAGGGTTACCATTAAAATACAGTGGAGGTATCTACAAAGATGCATTTTGTAAGACACCCAATAGTTAATGCAGAAATATCATTAGCAGAAATAGGAACAGAAAAACCCATCTTTTGAGCTCCAGAGTTTAATAAAGTCTGGATAATGATAATGTTCCTCTTCACTGAATTCCAGGGACATTTGGGCATGTAAGCTCTTTAAAAATCTCACCCTATATTATTCATCTTTTATCTCAGTAAATGTCAATAGGGCTTTAAGTTCTTTGATAAGTTAAATGCCAGTGGGCAAGCCTGTACCATCAGGCCATGCTTCTGTTATTCAATTCATTTAGCTGCTCAGATAGACAAATGGCATCAGCCCAGCAGTCAATCATTTCTTCACGCTCTTGTGTTTTCCTTAGGGCAAGAGACAGTTCAGCCTTCATATTGATTTGGCTCGGTACTTTTCCTCACTGCTCTGGCACATCATGGCTAATTATGCAGGCAACTTTAATAATGTGAAGTGCTGGGGAATAAACTGCTTATGTTGACTTGTGCTCCAAACCTGACCACACTGGAAGTTCAAACACGGACTCAGAAATATGTGGAAGATAGTTTAGCCTATCAAAAAAATCATCGCCAGAGCCAGGATGAGTTTTGAATTTTGATGGTCTAGAATCAGAACAAAAACCTCTTCATGAATTTACATTTAGGCAACACAAAAAGAGATCTCTTCCCACAGACTTGGAGTTCATGTGAGAAACGATTTTTCCCTGCTACTACTGCCACCCAGTGAAACTGCACCATTACTGGAACGGGCTACTGCTCCCAGAAACCCTAACATTCCTTTCCAAATACATGACTATACCAACAAAACACAAAAAAAATTATAGCTTTCAAATGCTAATTTGTTTCAGTTATGCCATTCTGGAACTAACAAACTATATACTGTCAGATTTTAGGCACACACATCGGAGCGTGCACAGATACAGATGGTTTAACCAAATTTAGTTTGGAAGTAGAGAGTGAATTCAGTCAATCATAATAATATTGTAAACCTATACATGTACGTAACGTCTGATTGTTCCCGAACACAAAAAATCAATTTTTATAGATTAATGTAAACCTAATAGGTTTCCCCACTTTTTACAGTTACAGTTGTATTGAAACATACATGCAAATACGTCCTAGCATTTTTTAGATGCTAAGGCCTATACTATGACTACCTTAAGCATCTTCATAGTTATTTCTTCTAGGTTAAAAACCACTGATTTCATGCCATCTCTAGGCAATACTTTTCTACACTACTGAGAATAAATCATTCGCAATCTAGTGCTACCAAAAATACCCCAAAGTTAACAGTACAAGTATTGTGACAGTTCAAAAAGCACAGAATATGCTCTCAAGCTTCTAACAGACCACAAAGTTTAAAGCTGCAGTAAGGAAGGAATCACAAAATACTCTACAGCAGTCCTTTTCCTAAGAAGCCTGCTATGTGAACACACTTGCAATCTTTTCTATATTCAGGCTCCGCTGTGCAGTCTAGGGTTAAAATGCTCCATGACTAAGCAGCAGCATTTTTATTGGTTGTGTAAGGCCTGTTCTATACTCTCAAGAGCTATCAGATCATAGTGCATTTCATCAGATTAAGTATATAAACGTGAATTATACTCAGCTTTCCTTTCTTTTTACAACCAGAGTCTTAATGATGAATAAAACTGAATTCTTCCTTAGAAGACACCTAATGAACTGGTTTTCTCTGCACTTGGGATGAACATATTTTAGCTTCAGTCCCTCTCTGTGCAAATACACTAGTAGCATTACAGCTTTATTTAGTTATGAGAGGTGCTTTTCAGCAGCTCCCCCAAAATGGCCCTCATTGATGTTTTTAATAATCACTTTCATAACACTACCTGTATCGAACTGCTTCCTTATTAATTACATGTTCCACAGCAATTACATTGCAATTTTCTCATGATTAATGTCAACCTGTTAGAAGGTGTTTCTGGAAGGCAATATTAATAGCAGTGGCAGTGATTAAACTAAATTGAGGGTTAAATTAGGAAACACATTAATTACGAACTAGCCATTATGGAGAGAAAAGATATTAACATACTGGAAAATGTAGAGCTGGGAATCCAATAGGTAAGGCAAACATTGTTTTGCTGTTAATATTTTTCCAGTTATTTCTGCATAAGCTAGTAATGGTTGCAAGTTCCTCTGAATATAATACACGCTTCTACTTCTGCTTATTAATGTTTCCACAGATAGTTTCTATTCTGCTATTATGCCATGCAAGAGCTATGGTCCAGTCAAGCCGATATCCACCATGTCAATATCCAGCAGCAGTCATTCTGCTGTCACGTTTTTCATTGATTCTACTTAAAATAGCTACAGTCAATGCTTTAACCACACGCCATTGGGAGAACACGTTTATGTGCCAGCTCTGGAAGAATTTCTGAAAGCTTTGTGTAAGGAAAAAAAAAAAAGAAGTAGAAATGAGCTCAAGTGTTCCACAGAGGGAGATAGAAATGAGCATGTAATTGCTGAAAATAAACAATTAGGAGTGAAATAGCAACGATTATGCCATGATAGCCAAATCACTGAGGAAAAAACGAGAAGCAGTTTTAAAATATTCGTATTTCTTATCTCGTATGCAATTGCATTTCAGAGTGTACCTTGAAACACAGATAGCTAAACTTCACGTGCATACAAATTAGAGTCAGTATCAAGAAACAGAATTTAGATTACCTACATTTCACTCCCATGCTCTATACACTGGCTCTGTTTCTAACAGAGGGAAGGCATAATTAACTCAGATCTTACTTGTGCAAAACGTTGAGCGTTTCGGTTTACTGTGAAGCGATAAGTTGTGTTTGGAAACTGAATGCTGACAGGGAGGATGGAGACATTGAAATGAAGCATCACTGATCTTTCTGGGCCATTAAATTCTGTGTCGTTCACCAAAACATCCAACTGGAAGGAACGATGCTCTGTGACTGAAATACTTTTATTCAGTACCAGTTCTGCAAGAGAAAAGATCAGTCTGTTAGAGACCCACGTTATCTCAGAATGTGCTTTTTGATAGTGCACTTCCCAAATTAAAAACATCAAAGCTATTGCTTACAGGAAACAAAAGCAGGCAGGATTTATGCTCTGTGCTACTCAAGAGGTTTGAAGAGGTATGATGAGGTGATCTTCCCTTCAGACCTTGCTGAAAAGCCTACGATCACAACCTCTTGCTTCTCTGTACTATGAACTTCGTGCCATATTTTCTCTATCACAGAGATGCATCATATTTTTTTCAGAACAGGTTTAAAGCTCAGTGTTTTGCTTAACTTAAAATCCCTCAGCTTTCTTTGGCTTAATATTTACAAAATGCTTGGAAGAATTAAATAGCAGCTGTCGAGTAACTTTTTTATTCGAAGAAAGAGACCTTACTGTATTCATGTTGAGTTCCCCTCACTTGGCTGCCATTTGGGCTGAAGTGGATCTCTTCAAAAATGTGCTCCACCCGGAATGTTTCATTTATCCATGGATCGTCAGTAATTATTGTTCCTGTGTATTTCTTTCTGCTGCTTTCAAGAGGATAAATAGGCGTGGTGTCAGCATCATACACAGTTAGCGTTGCAAGGACAGTTCCCTGGAAGGAAATCAGAAATGACATTGCTGAATGATCTTCTTTCTTCCTTTGACATACATTTAGGAGATTAAAATTGATCATATAAAACCTTACTCAGGTTCACTCTTACATTCAAATCCATTTTAAGGTTCAGGATACCACTACTTCTAACTTTTATGTTGTTCTTCTTCCAGTAAATACGTAGGAACATTTTAATGCAGCAGGTTAGTATTCACAGCTACTTCCAAAGCTCAAGGAGGGACACCTTATCTGGTCTCAGTGTTAGTTTTTTGGATACAGCAATCTCCACTTAATCCAGTTCAAAGATTGGCACATGGGTGAATTAGTGAGGAGCCACAAGCAAGCTTCAAAATGCACAGTTTCCAGCTTGTGCAACTAGGAGTACTCAATCCACTTACTCATTTTTTTAGTTTTTTTTTTTTAAATATTTTTTATTAACTAATGAAGCACCTTTCCAAACAAATATTTAATGATGCAGAGAATGGCAAGCTTCCTGTTAAGAAAAAAACAACCAACCAGCCGTCAACAAACAAATAACTGTAAATGACACCTTGGCAATCTTCTGTTCAACTCGATTTTGGTTCGATCATTACAGCTAGGGAGAGAGTATCAGGTAATGCAAGGGCTCTGGTTTGTGCTTGGCATCAACTCCAGTACTTCAGAGCTCCCGGTCTTACAAGCATGTTCCAATAAAATTGACGAGTACACGTGCTACAGACATCAGTCTCAGAGAATCCTTAACTGCTTATGTAGAGGTGAGAAAGTCTTAGATGGCTCAAAAGAAAGACAGCAGCAGACATCAAGGTAGTGGTAAAAAATATGTTGCCATATAATTATTTCAGTCTGCATCTAAAATACAATGCCAAACATTTGAGGTAGGAAGTGAGTGCACATATACATCTATATTTACAAATAAATTTCAAGATCAGT
>QGNR01000061.1:2744248-2926880 GCA_003435085.1 Syrmaticus mikado | reverse complement strand
TATCACATTTTAGATTTAATATTTAATCAATGTCATTCTACAGTACTACTTACAGAGTAGGCAAATAATACATGCAATTAAAAGACAAGGAAATAAAGTCACACTCATCAAACTTACTTGAAATGTCAGAAGTGGCTCGAGTTGTCTGTCTTCTGTTTAATCTACTAGATTGCATTTTCTACCCGGACATCGAATCGACATAGCTTTTAATACTTTTACTAGCAATTCTGTAGTTTGAGGCTTATTTAGTTAATAGAAAACATTGAAAGTTTTTGAATATAATGTTTTTTTTCCATTGCAAATTGACAGTGAAACAGTATATTCTGAACACTTTTCGGGCACATAATTTCAGAGATATTATACTACTTTATAAAATAGTGTAATGATAATTTCCCTTTTTCTCATCCAGAGAAAAGTGAAACTCACAAATCCTAAAGTTCTCAAAAGCAAACAGGAGTTGCTTTATGACCAGACAAACATCGTACGCTCGTGGGCATCTTGTAAGTGCTTGTTCTAGTCTGGAGGTGGCAGCAAACTCCTAAAATCATTCTTTTCTCTTTCAAACTTAACTATGAGCAAAACATACTCTGAATGGAAATCTGACTGCAAAACAAGGCTGCTGTTATGGATTAGAAATCCTCTCATGAAATATGCATCATTTAGGCCGATAAAGAAGTTTCTTATGTATACCACTGCCAAATTAGGTAGGAAGAGCCAAAGAGCCCACTTGTACACTTCTCTACTGAAGCAATGTGGCAGGAGGCACACAGAAGGACATTCAGGGGCTCAGACCTCGTGAGTGATCACCTTGGCACAGTTAAGAATAAATAGGAGGAGGGCATTAAAGCAAGATCCTTGATGCTAGCGACCCTCCCTACAATCACTGTGCTCCTGATTTCAAGGAGAACGTTACCTCTTTTCTGTTGAACTCCACGACAGCATCTGCGGTGTCAGTGCCGTTGGGAAGGAAGGGAGGAGAGTCATCTTCATCTAACACATTGATGAGGAAGGGCACCTCAACCTCCATTTCCCTGAAGCCTTCTCTCACGGTGCATTTGGCGATCAGCTCGTATCTCTCTCTCTCCTCTCGATCTAGGCGCTGTGTTACGCTCACACCAGTGGTGTTCTCATTGTACCGAAAAGGCAGGCCTTCGGCTGGAAAACATGGGCACAATGTAAATAGGGACAATCACTTCCCATTACAGAATTCTGATAGTTTTCTTCTTGAATATTCTTTTGCAATAAATCCATTTACACATCAGGACCGCGTAACAAAAGGCAGGCTAGGAAGTGAAATAGAAAAACAAGTTGTGGAGCTGTATTAGGGTAGGCAGAAAACGTGGAAGTTCCTGCTGTCTAGATGAAGCCCACTTTAAACCTCGGAATATCCCCAATCTTCTCTTCCCAGGTACAAACTTCTAAAACCCATCTTTCCCTTAGGAAGGAGACAGTCCTCCTTCCCATCCTTTCCGTATAGTTCAAAGGCAAAATATTCAGGCCCAGATCACATTTGAAAGGGAATTTCCTTAAGAGAATCAATCGAGAGGATCTACTACAAGAGAGATCTTAACAGTGCAGCTGTTTGCATCTATTCCTGGGTCCCGAGTGATTCAGTTCCAGTTTTACCTGCCAGAAGTCTGTAGGTAATGCTGAGATTCTGACACAGATGATGAACTGAGGGTAGCTGGAGCTGATGAAATGTACCAGGGGGTTTATTCTCCTTGATGTGAAAGGAGAGATCCATTTCTGTGAAGCAGAGCTGCCTAGCTGTCAGTGAACTGCAAGCCGGTGCAGTAGCATTGATCAAAGAGAGGACAACTGTGGTACGAGTAGCAGAGTCACATTCCTTCTCTTGGAAAGGGTGGGANAAACTTTTCTCATTAAAATCACAGCATTGTGACGCTTTATAGCAGTCGAAGGTATGGGCTGAATTGTTTGGAGCACAATCTGCTTCATCATTCTGAAATATAAAAAGCTGGCCAAAAGAGAACACAGACGTTTAAATCAACCTGTGGCATCTGCTAATACACCCTCAAGATGCAATTATTTTGATTAGCAGCATTTGACTACAGACAGAACGATAGCATCTCTGTGACAGATCTAATTCACTTGGTAAGTCTCTATAGGTCACTATGATATGAAAAAAACAAGAAACCCCACAACTTTCAAGTTGTGGATAGCTGTTCTTCCCTTGCCCAGTTGCAAATGGTTATCCGATATTTATGAGCATCAAAAGTGCAGACAGAATAAGGATGAGATACTAAGCACTAAACAAATGAAGCAGTAAGTGCCTGAAGTTGAGCATTTAAACATCTAGGCACCTCAGTCAAAGAGTAGTGCTGATATACGGCCCTTCATCACTTACTCATCACTTACTACAGGCTCTCCAACAGCAGAATTTCTGCAACTGATCACAGCAGTATACAATTACCATCTCATCCATTCCCTTCTCCATCATCAAACGATAATTTCCTCATGGATCAAAATCACCAGGACCAATTTATTGAGAGAGAACTCCTTTCAGTAGCTGAAAAGTAAGCTTCCTTAACAAAGCCAAATCTCTTTGAGAGAGGTACACAACCACTTCTTCCAAGAACCACTGGTGTTATTTGCAAATCCATATGTTGCCAGAGTTTGAGGCCTGTTTATGTGAGAGTTTGAAGTAACCTAACTGCATCCGTGTAGTCACTAAGCACCCAACACTGACACAGCGGAATTGGCTCAGTTTGCATCACTAGATGAATAAACTGCATATCTCAGCATCATAGTGAGAGTAACCGAATCTGTCTCAGATAAGCATTTGCTTTAGCATGCATCTCCTTGTAATTGCTGCAGGTTTTGTTGGGTCTGGTTCTTCATTTTCAAATAGTAGGTGTTGGGTGTTGTTTTTTTCCCGAATTCAGTGCTTACTGCTGATGGATAAATCTCATGAGCTGAAAATACTTTAACAACCGAAATTTCCACTCGAAGAGCTAGGCTTCTTGTACTTACACAGCATGTTAAAGTCTTCTCTATCTAGGCTCTTGCTGAGGTAGAGAAGTCCCATTTTTTCTCTGATTTGAAACCAGTGATTTTCATGGGATCTCGCTCGAGAAATGATGAGATTCTGGCACAGATGAAAGTGGGCTGACTCCCCATGTGAATCCCTCAAGGCGTGGATGCGCAGGAGCGGCGTACCTGCTGGTTGGTCAATGTAGACGTTCTCTGAGTACTCCTTTCTGGGGAAGTACAGACCAAAGGAAGCTGCAAAAGAAGGCACACAAAAGAAGCAGGAGAATTCATCCCAGTTAAAAAATTTTTGCATTGACATTTTCTTCAGAGACGCGCTTCCAAAGAACTGAAGGCTTCATTTTATAAGGATTAAGGAAGCATTAAAAGCGATGAGAAAAATGCAGATCCTCATCTGGCATAAATCAGTATAGTTTTGCTGCTCTCAAGCCAGGGACATAGCCACCAAAGACCTGGCCCATAGTTTATGCTGAAGTTGCACAATCATCTACTTTTTGAAAGTAAAACTGCTCCGCTATAAGCATGGCCCAGTTCAAGCTGAACGCTTAACAAGCCTCTGCTTGCCAGGTTTTACCTAAGTCCATACCTGAAGCTCTCAGATCTTCTTTCTTTATTTCACAGATAATATTCAGATAGGGGAAAAGTTTTTGATGAAATCGCACAGTTTAGAAACGAAAGCATGTTTCCTGCTGAGAGAAAACGCAGAAATTTCTCACAGTTTTCTCAAACTTATCCTTGGATCATAAAACCTTCCTTACGTAAAACTTTCTGAATAAGACAACATAATACTTTCCGAACAGAAAATGGGAGTTGTTTAAAGAAAACTTATATGAAAGTAATAGAAATGCTGTAGAAATGTCCTTTTTTCAGAGCGAAAAGCTCAGAACTGACTTATCTGAAGAGGTGAAGGAAATATACAACTATTTTTAAAACAATGAATAGGACCGACTGGTTCTTCTCCAGTTTTTTCCCTCTATCACATTATAGGCATTTGCATTTAGCAGGTCTCAGGTGAAGTGAACCCCGACGTCCAGTTTTTTCAGACAATCTCATTTCACCCATTACTTTGCAGTAACCTTTCTGCCCTTTTCCTATGCCTCCCTTCCAACTCTACTTCTTGCAACGCTGACCACAGTAGAAAGGTTGATATAAATGGAGATAACAGCCATTAAAAAAATAAGCATGAAAACCACGGTGTAAACAGATTGACTGAGTTGTCAGAAATACTGAGTAGCCTGACAGAGCTCTGGATTGCAATATGGTCATTAAACAGAACAACGCCTTCGAATTTTAAAAAGTGTTTTTCATTTGAAGATAAGTAAGGTTTGGGTGGGATTTTTGGAATCATGAGAGACAGGCCAACACCTGTATCTGCTCCAGCTGCATGAAAGAGACTAACATCTTGTTTGGGTGCGCAGGCAAACTGATGTTAGAATGAATTGCAAAGACATCCCACCTGCAATGTACGTAAACAGTGATGCTGGTGTGCACTGAAGTACTGGAACTGTCACACGTGTCTTCCATCTGCACTGACAGCCTGTGGTTGCTCCCATACAACAGAACACTTGCAGAGCATTTTGTAGAGCTTTTTTTTATCGTATAATCTGATTTGATAAGGAGTAAGACATATAAAGGCTCATACATCTGCTGAACAAATGAAAATAATTTCCATATGGTACGAACACGGGACTATTTTAGCTAAAAGCAAGCCAGGTAGCAATGAAAATGATCGTAGCACAGCAGGAACAGTTTGGACATAAAGCCAAAACATCTTCACAATACCACCAGAATGTGTCATTTATTTTATATTACTATTAGACTCTTAGACTATTTCACTGAATGGAGAGGATGACAAACAAACTTTAAATGAGAGACCTCTCATTTCCTTTGGAAACACCACAGAAACCACTCTACCTTGCAGTACTTCATGACATCATTAGTATCCCTGGATGCAATTACATCCATGTGATTTACAGCACCCCGCTAACTGTTCTACAAATGCTTTACAATACACAAAGAAAGTAGTAAAGCGATGCAATAGGTGAATTTGCTCCAGAGTAATTAATTCAGAAGCAAGCCAACGAAATCCTTTCTTGGAGTTTTGGAAAAGCAGTTTAACCAGTGGCTCCTGAAGCCCCTTCTGACAATTACTTCTGACTCTGGCCCCATTACCATCTTTTTAGCATTAGATTCTTGAGCATTCTTAATGCATCTCAAATCTTTTTCCAGCCCTGCTGCCTGCCTCTTTTTGGAAGTGCAGGAAAGGATGGGGAATCCACACCACCAGGATTCTTAACAAACAGGTCCATTAATGAAAGGTATAAGGTGATATCCAAAGAGAAGACCCAGTCCCAGTGCAAATGAATAGATTTCCTTCAGGTATTTTCTATAAGATTGCAATTCTAGAATTGTAAAAACTTCCTCACAAGACATTCAGCTCTGGATATTCAGTGCTCAATGAAAATAAATGAATAAGTAAATAAATAGATTGAACTCACTGATGCGTGCAAGTGAGATTTATACAACAGGATGGAGGAATATTTATTTATTTCTAAGACTGGGGTGAACAGCTCTAATGTGAGGAATGATGAAGGGGACACATCCTGTGGCTTAAGTGGATATTAAATATTTTCACGTTTCACTCAGAAAACAAGTATTTCAAATCAAAACTCCTTACAGCAGTGCAGGAAGTTAGATGGCTTTAAAAAAATGGAAAGATAAATTTGACTTAGCCATGTTACTGTAACAAGATTCATCCCATGCTGCTGATGTTGAAATTACTGGGATTTTGTAAAGTGCTTTGTGCCACTCTTTAATCCCATTTCAAGCACTGGAAGAGATGAGAGGTATGCAACAGACTGCCCAAGTAGAAACGACACTCTGCACGTCAACCTTTGGAGTGTGATTTTGAAGGAGACCTTTGAAGTAGAAACGTAGCACTCGCTTCTCTGAATCGTGTTCATTCCTTTAAGTCCCAGTAAGTTAAAACCAGATTCAATAAACTTGCCATCTGGCAGGTACACTGTAGGAAGAAGAAATTCTAATCCTGGTCAAAGTGCCTTATGTCCTGACAAAAATCGATTTCCAAGAATTTGTGCAAGATTCCTATGGAAACCAGATGGAGCTTTTATTGAATATGCCACTTAAATAAGAGGGAGCTGAGATGGTTAGAGTCAAAACTGATGGTTAAAGTGCTTTTGGTTAGGAGTTAAAAGCAGAGAAACATTTCACGTCATAACCTTGAAATCCACCATCAGAACCTTTTGCTCTGTAGCATACTTGAGTACATTACCGTGAATAGGAGAGACGAAGAGACAGAGAGAGAGGGAACTGTTGGAATATTTTGGCATCTCTGAAGTTTTTTATTATTATTGTTTTAAAGAGGATGCTTCACCTCGCCTCGATTCTGCAGTCAGCACAGAAAGCACTGCGAACTCTGAGGGATGAGCAATATAACATGATAATAGCGTATCAGTAACACACAGATTGGAAAAGTGATCACGTTGAAGCGGATGTAATGCTACTGACTAATAGCTCCTACAGGAAATAGATACAGTAAGGACAGCATTTTTCCAGCTCAAGGAGAGAAAGCAGATAAAATTGAGAGCGGAGAAATGAGATTATACATACTCTGAAGCCTTGATGTAAACAGCTTTTGAAGGAAGGCAATTTCTCACCTGGCTTTTTTTTCTTTTTTTTTTTTTCAAAAAAGTGAATTATTAGGTGAACGATATGTTTTTTGAAACAAATTGATTTTATGAACAAAACTTGTAGAAAGTTTGCATGTTTTTTATTTTTCACGCTTGCCACTGAATACTTGAGTAGCGTATGTGGACTATTCTTGGTGGAAATTATGAAAACTGAGTATAGCAATGTTACCTATGTTCTTACTATCTACTATGAGGCAGAAAAACATAATTCAGCTTTTCAGTCACAAAGTGAAGTGGCATCAAACTTTTTTATTACTAAACCGGAGAAGTTCAGCACGAAAATCTGTCTCCCGGGACATCTGCAGCTTTCAGGGTAAGACTTTGAATAGCATGAGTTGAAGTGAATTATCCTAGGCACAAACACTGCTCTGGGAAAGAATATGCTTAGACAACTGCAAAAGCATCCCAAGTCCACATGGATCACCTGCAGAGTCTCAGTGTGGCCACTGCTCAGGGCAGGAGGCAGCCCACAGCATCCTAGTCAAAGAGATGCTGATGCTGTATGGTGATGCTCCAACCTCACGGTTAAAGCCACAGGGAGAGTGAAAGCAGCACACTGGCTCAAATTCAAGGCCTGAATTTGAGGCAGAGAGTTTGCTAAACAAGCAGGTGTTTTAAACAGCTTACAGAGAAACTTCAGAGCGTAAATGGCTGCTATTTTGTTAAAGTTACACCTTGCACCTGATCAAAAGCCCTGTCTTGATTTAAAAAGTTCAAATGACTGAAATGTAACATCTCTCTTCAAAGTTGCTTTGGGTTTAATTAGTCATGTCATCAGAAAGATGCCTCTATATCTGACTGCTACATTCTGCATTCCTTTCACCATTCATATTATATGCTGCACTTCTTTTCCACTGTATGAGAACCGCCAGTCTCACGATGTCTGCTGGATTAGCAAGCATTTAAAACACTAACACTAGATTGCATTAAAGGAAGAAAAAAAAAAGAAAAAAAAAAAGAAGAGCTTAAAAAAAAACCAGCAAACTGAAAATGGAATGATGGTTGTTTTTCATTCAGCATGTAACAGACACCTGTATAATCCACATGTGGCCAAGTTTGTTGAGCTCCCCCCAGCACCTGGGAGGATAAAATGGGAACTTCTTAAAAACAGGGCAGACCTCTCAAAACCCCACATCAAAAATTGATATGCAAAGAAAAGGTGCGTGTTTTCAATGCAATGATAGCCCTATCATTCTAGCATATAGGAGATAATGATATAACAGATGAACACGGGACTCAGCTGCTAATAATCCTCCATTTGTTGCACAGCATCAGATTTCAACGAGCAATTATCTGGCAAGGTTAGTTTTGTGTTCCTGAAATAATTATCTTTACTTTTGATGAGCAGCCATTATGTTCCATTACTAGTATTAATATACCCAGCGTTCGATTCATCACAGAACAACAGCAGCAATGCACCTGTGTATTTCAAATTAAAGGATTCATCCACTTAATGTCCTTCTAGCCCCTACAGAACTAAGCAGTAAACTCACCCTTATTAACCCAAAAGTCAGTCATTTAGAAAAAACACTGACACTAAACGGAAGAGTAGCATGAAACAGCATAGCTAGAAACAACGCTGGGGGCTGAATATCCTTCAAGATTATGTCTGCCACTTAACACAGGCTGCTCCATCCCACAAGAACAGATGTGCTTCTGCCAGCATTTAGATGCGTGACTCTTCAGTCAGAGATGGTTTGACATAGAGAAAAATCTCCACCTCGTGCAGGGAATCGCCCCAACCTTTCCTTCAGCTCAGCAGCATGATTTTAAATTCAGAACTACGCTATCCATCATTGCACTGGGACTCATTTAAAAGGTAATCAAGGGAGAAGTACTATTTCCAATAGAGCGAGCTGCACATCTCCAGAGATAACTGCTCGAAGAACTAATATTCACCAAGGCAAAACATAACACAGAGCAAAGCAGCCTGCAAAGCCGTTTGAACACCTCTGAAAAAGAGCAGCCAGCAAGCCCTGCTAACATCTACAGATTATGCTGGAGTGTGAGCTAGCAGCCTGCTTTGTTAGCTGGGGTAAATCTCAGTGCCAGAAAGTGGAGAGTGTGGGGAAGAGCCTGGTGCATTTATCACTCACTGCTTGCTGGCTGTCCCCGGGGCCAGCAGGGACGTGGAAGAAACCCAGGCTGCTGCAATTCCCTCTGCACACCTTGGCAGCCAGGCACAGAGTGAGCCTCCTGCCCTGCTGAGTGGGCAGCCACCTCTCAAAGCTGGTTTTTGCACAAATTATTACAAGATTCACCTGGTTTTATGCGGAGAAGCCCAGTTAAATTGTGTCCTCACTGCCCTGAGCTGGTCTAGCATTAAATGGGGAGGTTGGTGGCTCTGTCTGTGACAGGAGGCTTGGAGATTCATGATCCTTGAGGTCCCTTCCAACTCTGGCCGTTCTGTGATTCTGTGTGAGCTTGGGCAGCAGCATCACTGACCTGGGTATAAATCACAGCACGCCTGAGAGTCACCAGAACCCCAACAGACGAGCTGACAAACACCAAATTAACTAGCAAGCCATGACTGCAGTTCAGCAGCATGACGTTATTTATTTTTAGCTACGTTATTTTAAGCTGATAATTACAGGAATTGTAACAGATGTGATGTGACACAGCAAACATAAGAAACTGTTTTAAACCGAAAATGTAGTGAATTCCTGTTTTCTAAAGCTGCTCCTCTGGATCCTAGGTTAGAGTGGACTGATCACTGCAGAGCTTCACGTCCAAGATTCTGAAAGCATACTCAAGTTTTATGAAGCCTGGTAACTGCTGTTTCACCTGATGTGTGCATTTACTTGTAGCACCACTGCTAGAGAATGACAGAAAGAATTCCAATGGCAGCAGCACCGGAGGAATACACGTGTTAAATAGAATATGATACTTCCAGAGGGAACGGGTCCTTGCAAAGTGATGGCAAGCAGAAACAATGGCTAGAAAAATTCCAGACCTGATAAACTGGTCTGCTTTAAGTTAATTGCCTCTCTTGTGATTTTCCTCACCACGTTCCCATGCTCATATTGAAAACAAGCCTGGATTTTGATTGGAAACATACAAATTCTGTAGATACAAATATGTGATAGAAATGCTCAGTTGACCACCTGTATTAACACGCCGATCTCAAAAATGAGAATTCCACAAGACATAAATAGGATAAATCTGCCAAAGCCAAGAGATGTATTAGACTAAAATAATGTTTTCTTAAGGTGTCGAGCATTTCAAACATAAATTTTAGAAGCTCAAGTCCAAAGACATATCCCTAAATTCATAAAAAAAATAAAGTATTTCCATTGGATTTGTGAGAATTGTCAAGGTTTTGATTTTGGCCTCAAGTCACAACTGGAAAATACACATCTTCCAGAAAATGGGAGAATAACCTCCAATGCTCTGCAAGTTGCCTGATGTCTACTTCAAGCTGAGGTCAAACCTGTGCCTACATCTTCTCCTGAGAGCCCACACTTGTAGGTCTATTTTAGATACCCACTTTTGAACTTCTGCAGGAACCAAAAATGCTAGAAGCTTCCTTTCTCTTGCTTCCTTACAGTTTTGTTTCTTTTCTCCGAGACAGCAAGATCTTGATGGTTCACTGATCTAAACACCAGCGTTACTGAAACAAACACCATTCTTTATAGAAATCAACGAGCACAGAAAGCTTCTTTGAAAAATTGCAGGGGTTTCTGCCAATTCTTTAAATCCTGATTCTGACATTCCTCATTGTTTATTTGATTAGATAATAATTCTTTCTGAAGCATGGCTTAATTGCTTGAGAGTAACTGGATATAATTTGACTCAGTATGTGTACAGAGCTGAAACGTAAGATGGAAAATCTGACTGGTGGCATGTTACTTTAATAAATGGTTGATAGAATTTATTTCCATTATAGGTCAAATTTCAGGTGTTTACAAGGCAGTAAAATAAAATATGATGATGTTTCATTTCTATACCGCTGCATTTCACTTCTGTATGGGCCCAATATATGTTGTTTACGTAGAAGTGAATACCCAGCGATCGGTATTTTGTTTTGGCAACTAATCCTGAGTTCAAGAAGGCTGAAAAAAATATCTCAAAGGTGTCCCATGTCAAATGCTGCAAAATTTGAGGCTTCGAGTTTGCTTACAGCAGGTGACAGGCAAAATTTTTCATTTAAATACCCATGGAGGTAGAGTTTATAGGCATGTGCACATGTATGTATCAAGACGAAAATAAGAACCTAAATATTTGTATATTTGCATATTTCTCCACTGAGATTGTTATAAGTACCTCCTTATCACTGGAAACACCTTGTACAGTGCTATGTACTCACTATGCATAGGAACAGTTCATAACATATTCTCTCCAAAGCAGGAAGCAGTTAGGGCTAGGGGCCAAGCAAGCCCCACTGAAGACTTACAAATAAGAGATCTGAGAAGTAATCACAAGTTCTTCATTTTACCACACATATGGTCATTTCTGTTCCGTACTACGTAGATTTATAGAAAGGAGCCATGGCTATCGAGAAGAAAGGCAAAACTAAAAATCTAAGTGTTACAATGCTATTTTTATAGCACTTTCAGCTCCACTGCAGACAGACTCTACAAGCACTGGTCCACCATGGTTTCTAGCTCTGATTTTTTCTTTCACTTTCACTGGTTTCAGTGCACCCCGACAACTCAACGTATTCCACGTTTCTTCACACTGCTCATGTTCCTTGCAAGTGGAATTATTCCGCATCGCGTGACAAGAGATGCCAAGAAAAAAAGGTGGACTCAGTCTGCTGCTTTATTTTCAACTGTCAAAACAGCAACCGATTTCCTATTTGCCCTCTAAGTGCACTCTGTATGTGAGTTCCAAAATGTATTTATATATGACATATGTGCAGAGGTTACGATGCATGAGAAGCTGGAGAAGCAGAGAAGCTGCTCTGTGCTAAAACTGGTACACAAGTTGTAAATCTCAATCCATAAAATCCTCAATTAATAATGTAGTGACATACAAGTGCTCTAAACTCTTGTTATATTTCAATTAGCTTTCTCATATATTTACTCCTGAAATGCTGAGCTCATGCACAGGATAAACATTATAGCATTCAGTTGAAGAACAAGATGCTGAAAGCAAAATGCATTTAAAACCTGCAAAAAAGAAAAAAATTAAACTACAAGACAACCTTGTCCACAAAAATTTCTCCGCATACTTGATGAGATAAAAAGATCCGTGAAGGTAAGAACAAATAAGTTTAAATTAACGATCCTAGTCAGAATAGCATCAGTATCACGATGCCTTCCCTGCATTAAGATGAAGATTTAGGTCACTGTGCTCCTTCCTTAATACAGAAGTACTAAATTTTCACAATCCCAAGTCACAAAAATGAACGAACAAAAAAGAATAGCTGTTGATTTATAACAAGGATTTGTACATGCACAAACTCCTGAGCTGCATTACCACTTGTATCTCAAGTTTCCCCATTTCCTTTTCTCCAGCTGCACTCGATCCTGCATCATCAAAATGAACGTGAGCCTTCCAGTCAATTATAAATAGATGGAGCCAAGGCATCAGGGATCATTTTCTGACATTTCAATGCAATCTGGATGCTAATGACCACAAACACCTCCATCTATTTCCTATCCCTAAGCATCTTCATAGGGCAAGTATAGTCAAGTGAAATACGTAACAAGGTTTCTCACAGATAGCTTTTTCCACTCATCATCACTCCACAGTGGCAATTAACAAAATGGTAACCGCCGACCAAATGTTATCAGTATGACCTTAGAAGAAGTACACAGGGTCTAATTCTTCCAAAGGGGATCAGCAATAGTGGCTTCTCTACCTCAGCCATGCTGAAAGGGGTCTGAATGTCTGAAAACAGATGCATGTGTCCCTTTCTTATTTTCTGAAAGGTAGATGACGACTGCGCCTTGGTCGATTTTTGCTTTGGATTCTCCACTACTGCACTGGAAAATCTATTTCCTATATTTAGCTCAGATGTTTAAAAACTATTCTACTACTCCTTTTGCAGCGACAAGGGAAGCAGCTCAGCCTGAATTGTGTTTTATCCATATCTTATATCACTATCTTCCCTAATTCTCTCCAATTCATGCAGTTCATGAAAGAAAGTGACAGCAGTATCATTACCTCCTTAGAGTGGGAGGCAATCAATGAAAACTTTTGCTGCTGGTGGTTGAAAATTTGCCAGAAAAACGCTAATGACACAAACGTGCCTCTCTCACAGGAAAGTGCTCTATTATTAAGAGCTGCTATTCTCTTCCCAAACACTCAAGGGAGCTATGAGCCTGCGATTCAATTTTTCAATCCAGGAAGTGAAATATCGTCGTGATTGTTACCTTTATTTATTTATTTGAACTTTTATCATGAATTAAGAGACCATTTCGATTTATATTACCACGTTTTAGGTGTTCTATAAAACCAAATGTGGGAGGTAAGATGCTGTCTGTTTGGTACTTTTCATTTTCAATTTATAGTATTTTCTTCAAAGAAATACAGATATATGCTTCAAATTAAAGGACACGAGAAGATCGAAAATGATGTTACAACACATCTGCACTTGACTGTTAATTTTTTTCTAAGTGCATTACAGATTTGCTTTTACAACAGCTTCATAAAAAAAAAAAAAAAAAAACGTATTACACTCACCACCATTAAAAACAACAGCAAAAACCCTACCCCAGATGTGAACATCACTGCTTAATAAAACAGAGCTTTTCCTCCGAGGACTTTTAATCATGAGCACACGGTAGCTATTATGCTCTTGTCTTAAAGCATAAATGCTGTCAGCAAAATGGCAAAAAAAACTGTATTGACAAGGCTTGGAAACAGCCTGACATAACACTGGTGATATACACTTGACACTGATGGGTTTTTAAGACAGCACGTTTCAACTAGCTTCAAGAAATGAATTACGTTGCGTTTCTGACAAGTTACAGGAATGAACTAAAGAGAAGTCTAAAAGAATGATACTCAGCTGTAGAAGGAACTGCCTCTCATTTTCAAATCCACAGCACGTTTGCATGTCCTGGTATTCAGCTCACTCTTAGAGAGTAGTAAACCTGGAGTATCAGGGGTCTTTAGTAGAGTTTACAAAAGCATTCTTTTCCTTAAAGGAAACTTTTGGGTCCTTTTCTGCTGGGTGTTGCAAACAACCACAGGTTGCCAAACAATCAGAAATCAAAACTTCCTCCCTTAGTTACTAAGAACTGGTTTTGCTTATTTCATAGGTACCTCAATGCCTTTTTTCACCGCAAGGTTTTACTATAAAGCAAAATTCTTGCCCCATGCTTATATCCTCCCCTGCTGAAACAAGAAAGTACATATAATAACCTTCGATATATGTTTTACTACCAAAAAAGAGGCCTCATTTCTATTGGGAAACTTCTGATCGCATACTATCTTCAATCATTTCCAATGTCTACTATATATAGGTCTGAACTGAGCCCACGGTTGCAGTGAGGCACACAGATAGCCCTGGATGTTGACATTTATTCTGAACTACGTGTGAGACTACCAGAATAGCCATTCTGATCACACGTTTTCAATGTATAGCCAAAGTGTAAGTGACAGTCCCAGAGCTGAAGAAAGTACTACAGTAGTTCAGTGACCAGCCTCTGGGCAATCCCACACAAAAAGAATCTTTTTGCACAAAGTTTAAAAATACAGACTTTTTTTTTTTCCCCTCAGCTGCTGAAATCAATGCCTCCTTTTTTTTTTTTTTTTTTTTTCCCCCTGCTCTTTTACAAGCTGAAAACATGTCGGGTGGCATCTCAAGTCACAAAGAAATACTCAAATCTTGTTTCAGCACAGTATCCCCGTGCACGTTTTATCAAGGCATTTTGATTTTTCAACTCCTTTGCAAAGGTGCTTGCTGAACCATTTCATCCAGAGCTTACATTTTTTAATTTAAGTGTCAGCACAAGACCTCATTTCCTCTTCCCCTCTTTTCCCTGTCAAGGCAATAATGTTCACAGGATAAAAGACTATAATGCATAATGAAAATGGAAGTTCAGATTTCAAGTGAATGCTACAGACATGCAAAATCGAAAGTGCAGCAGGTTTAGTCTCTCTGCTCAGAAATGTTACCTGTGCCTTAAAAGAAAGGGCACAAACACCTGGGTATGAAGAAAGCAAACATCATGGCTAAAACACAAGTGAATTGACTTTTCCAAGAACACTTTCCATGAAATAGTTTCCCTGCAGCAAAAATGAATAGCTGGCTGGCTCGATGCTTTTCTTCATGCACAAGCATGCAGTCGTAGAAGCTTTGACAGAGTTGAAGTGTGAGTAAGTAAGAGTACACTTTCTCATTGCTGGTAGCTGTTACATTTCAATAAGAGATCATAACATTTATAACTCCGGGATTTCTGTCAGCGCTACAGCTACCAATGAAATCTTTGCATTAGGGCCTACTCTTTCTTTCATGAATGTTCTTTGCTGATGGGTTTGGGACTCAACACCGAAGTTAAACTTTCACCGAATTTGTAAAGTCAGCGTGACAGAAAGAAACAAAATGGGAAAAATACAACTCCTGGGATTCTTATGCTACTCTAGGTTAAAAAAATACAGCAGAAGGAAATTTCAGATGAAAATCTCTATGTGAAGATTCTTTCTTTTGAGGGGAAGGAGGAAATGCAATAAGGTCTCTGCAGTGTAATGAAGTAAATGAACTGTTACCCGTAACTCTGTAATCAAAACTTGAGCTGAACTCCACGGATGATTCTTGTGGAAAGGAAAAAAAAGTAACCCAGGCTTTATTGAAATGTCTGCCTTTAGAACACAACTCGGTGCAAATCCACTTGGTTTCTGCTACAAAGGAACCATCTGTGAAGCCCTCGTGACATTCTGGTTCATATCCTCTTGATTTACTCTGTGCAAGTCTATCTGCAAGTATTCCAGCATATCAGTTCCATTTAATTTTGCTAGTAGAGCAGTCCATTGCGAGAAGCAATTTAAATGAAGGCTACCTGATCTGCTGCAGAGGTGTCCTCTCCTCTAACTATCATCTTGAGTGAAAACATCACACATACAACATGTTTACGCTACCTAAAAGGTAAAATATGAAGAGCACTGGAAGCACTCCTCTGCCTGTACCACCATTTCCTATCATGCAAACAGAAATATACACACAAACAAAATACATTTACTGACTGCGTGGCCTTCCATATTCATTGCATGCTTTCTTATAAAACTGGATGCTCCTGAAAGAAAAAAAAGTAGCGGCCATCAGATGCTTAGTTACATGGATTACAGTCAGCAGTGAACTGAGGATGAAAATCTGGGTAACAGTACGTAAGGGTAAGCACAGGAGCCAACACTTCTGACTAATTTTCAAGCTCAACGTATCATTCATCTTTTTGGAATAAGGGCACCTTGAAAAACCATAGACTAACAACTATGTCTCATTTAAGGGTGCGTGGAGCACTCAAAAGTTTCCTTAAATAATTCAGGCTTTAAGAAGCATGTGTTTTTCATCAGTAGCGTTGGCTCTTCGATTGGAAATAGTTTGAGGAGCTGGGAGGAAAGCACACGCTAACTGACCGGGCGATAACACGGTTGGCACTGCTGTGCCAGACATGTCCAAGCTTCACTAAGAAGCATCTGGGCATAGGGCACTTCAGCTCTCCTCCTTAGAGACCACAAGCTAAATGTGCATGCTTGAGTTCATCTGCGTAAATAGCTCTGAGTCTGGACCTGAGCACAGACTTGGATCAACTGACCTTGCATGCGTACCTTACACATTTTCATACTGTCCTCATTCAAAGCTGCTGAGTTCAAGAACCTTATTGACTTCAGCAGGCTTGAGATTCAAAGCAACACCATGCAACTACTCACAGGCAGGATAACAATAATTGTGACACATCTGCAAAATTTGTGTTTGGGAGCGTGGATGACAGCTGAGGAGAAAAGGACGAACTGTTGGGGATTGCTGCATAAAACTGTTGAGTCAAAAAGAATGAGAAAGTGTGACATTTTAAGAACTTACGCTAAGGAGCGCCTACTCCCTGGGTAATGAAATCCATTGTTTTAAACTTATTTGACTAGAATTTAGCTTCAAAATGGTATTTGAACTATTAGCGCTATTCTAAGACACATTTTATGTGATTCTCCGTAGCTGTAAACCAGTAATATTTTGTTTTTAAGGTTAGATAATATTCCCTCTTAAACCAAAATTAATGTAGCGAATTGATTATCATTCTTCAGTGATCCCTGTCCATTTGAATGAACACTACCAAAAAGCCCAGTGGAGTCAGTCAGTCTACATATCGTTAAAAATACCATAAGGACTTTCTGGACCTACTCAACTCAACAGCCTTCAGCTGACCTGATTTTGCTAAAACACCACTTTTAACAAAGACCACAATGCTCTAACTCCCAAAATGGGAATGTCTAGTATATACGCTATATCATATTTTGTACTGTACTTTATATATTTGATTGGCAAACCTCAGAAAGGATCTCATATGCTGCTGCAGTGATGATCAACAATGTAATTTTAAAATTAGATTTATTCATTATGGCTTTAATTCACTTTTCTCTGAATAAAGCCAAACTAAATCAACTTATACAGCCGTGTGAGCAAAATCTAACTCTCTTCTGGAGCAAGAGAGAGAGAGTAGAGTTGTACAGCAGACCTCTGTGGTCATAAGGCCACGGTCCAGAATAGCATGGACAACTTGCCTGGCTATACGGCTCAGATCCAGAATCAATTGGCTGGCTCACCTGCAGACTATTTCTCTGTTTCTTCATCACTGCCTCAGCTTTGCCAGATTAGTTTATTTTTGAGATATTCTGTCCATTTTTCAAGCCTACCTAGTTATATATATATATATATTTTTTTTTGCTTTAGAAGAAAATTGAGATGGCACAAACAGATGCCCAGATGCCACTTATTCAGAAAATGTTCTCCTATGTGATAGATCTTTCAAAAAACAGTCTCTGTTACTTAAGATAATTCTCTTTTATGTTAAGCCCAGAAGAATGCTAGCCAAAAGACATTTTACTCACACAAGAGACATTTACAGTCAAAATATCATTTCCTACATGTTACTTTTGATTAAAGAAAGTTTAAAAAGTTACATTCTGGTGAATGAGAACCTTACTAGAAATGTGTTGCTTTATGAAATGAGAACTGTCAGCCAAAGATACAGCCTTGTGCTAAAAGATTAAAACTAGCAACTTTTTCATTCGGCTATGGATTTGCTATAGACACATGCAAACACACAAATAAAATCCATACCTAAGCATGCAATACAAACAGAACGACACAGTTCTTAACTGTAGTCGGAAACGTTTCTTAAATTGCTTCTTTAAACTGCAGTTGTGTCTTCTGGAGCAATTCGGATTAAATCTGTCTCTTCAAGTATGCAGAATACCCTGTTTTCTAAAACAATTAATTTCCCCTGGAAGTTAATAAGCAGCTAACTAACACTCCTCAGCACATCAATTGTTACAGAGACCAATGGAAGCAAAGCACGGGCGAGATTAATAACAGTCATATTTCTGTTCTGATTTAAACAATTTATATCTCAACACAAAGTTTGCATTGGTTACCCACAGATTAGAGCGTGTAGCACGTGTGAACGTGCTTATCCACGATCACATGAATTCACATCTGGCAAATCAAACAAAAGTACTAGAAATACAGACAGACTTTGAACCTTGATCTTTTAGCTGCTGCTAGGAAGCGTTTAGCACAACTGATGAGATGCTGTTTTGTAGGCAGGATACTTGTTTCACGTGTTCACAGGTTTTATGCATAAATACATTATTGCAACCAGTTAATCCTTGAATTTTCACAAGGGCTTCCAATTATCAACAGGTAAAAGTGAGTAAAACTGAATTGTTTCCTAAAATAATCCACCAGAATGAACTGTCCTGTCCTAGAAACACGGCTCTTGTGGCTAAATATAAGCAAGTGAGGGATGTCCTGAAGTGGAGAAAGTTGCTCCTACCCCCCGTGTCAAGCTTGTGCCTCAGGGCTCTGGGACCTCTGTGCCTAAGGTCCCTTTTTGGTCCCTACTGCCTTTACTGGCAATACCAGCTGAAGCTGTTCTCACCCAGAGTTCACCTCCCCACCACTTGAGGTGGGAATGGATGCTCATCCTCTCTCTCTCTGAGAGTGTGTGCCAGCCAAGGTTAGGAAAAACTAATTGTTCCTTAAAACCTACTGCTTCCACTCAGTCTACTACGATAAACCAAAACATCATGAGTTTAAAATGGCCATGGTTTGAAGGGATTTTGTGGGCATTTTTCACGTGCCATCAGTACCACACATCCCATGGGAGAGGAAGGACTGCAGCCAGAGGAGGAACGGTGAGATAAAGCTGGAGGCTTTGCTAGATCCAGCTCTCTGAATAAGGCTTCACCAAGACAGCAACCAAGGGGATCATCTCACTGGCACGGCTGGATTTATGAGAGAGCTGCTGAGTTTTGAGATGTTCTTTTTCACACAAATGTATATGCCAGGGTCCTTTAGTAAGGACTACATACAACGTCTGGTAAGATATTACTGTATTACCATAGTACTGTATTCCTTCTTCCAAGATTGCTTTATTCCTTCTTCCCTCTTCCAACAGTTTTTCAAGCACAGGTTGGATCAATAGCATGTATTTTTATGTTTTTAAGATTCCCCAGAAAACTGAAGAAAGAAACACAGCAAAACCCTTATGAAAGAGTCAATGGCTCTTGCATTTTGCCTTGACTTTATTCTGGGTTTGGGATGATAAACTTTCTCACACATTTGATTGATGAAACTAGCTTAACTTGACTAATCACTTTGCCTCCTAGCAGTTCCTTCCTGCTTATATCCAAGGAAACAGTCAATTAGGACTATAATTAATTCTTCCTCTCATGATGGGGTAAATTTGGAAGGTTGTGACCACATGAATGCACGCAGTGCAGCTGGTTAATCTGCAACCCCGAGCCTCATGCTCCTAATAAGCAAACTACGGCTCTTGTACTTTCAAACAATAGGCAAAACCTCCAAATCCTCTACAGGCTGTTTGGATACCTACAAAACAGCACATAGAGAAAATACAGCATTTAATCGGACAGTTAGACTGAAAAACTATCAATGTCTTTTATGTCAAAGATACATTAATGGATAACTCAAAAGAAACCATTAGAAACTCCAAGACAGAACGACTGGAAGCCAGTAAACCTGAACAAATCTAACGACTGGGTGCACACAGCTAGAGAAACAGGATGAAAAGTTTTAGCACGAAGATAAAAACTGAAAGCCTTATCCTACATATAGCGCAGATTCTCCATCATGAGAAGTTGTAACAATCTAAACTACCTGTTCTAAAATCATCATCGCCACCACAACAGACCTCGAGAAACAAATTCATCCTCAGGATCTGGAGCCACAAGCAGTTCAGAAGTCAGGCTACAGGGCTACCACCTGTTTTCTGACCTAAAAGGAGGAGCACTCAGCAAGTACCCAAGGAAGAATTCAGGGAATATTTCAGCAGTTTGACTGCATTCATAACTTCCAGCGCTTTATCTGCATTGCAGGAGTTTCTAGGAGGTGTCAATCTGATTACATTTACTCTGCAAAAACGTGGAGACCACTTCTTCCAAGCTGTCGTGAGGTTGAAAACTCTCCAGATATTTTTGTGAAGTAGTTTTCAAAAACAGGTTGTAAGAATCTAAAAAAATGTTCTGGCTGGTCACACCACAGGAAATTTATACTACTTCATGTATTCAGCATGATTTGCTGAATAAAACTGGGAAAGGTGAGAGACACGGGCAGGTTAGCAAAGTGGTGGGAATACATTTCTCAAGCTGTTTTTGGAGGGTTTCTTTCGAGTAAGCAGAGAGACGATGCAGAGTTCCATAAACACAAATTTGCCTTGAGAGTAACAGATCTGGGTCAGAAATCAGACTGAGAGGTTTGGTTTCCTGCCCAGATCAGCTGCAGAGCAATTTCATGACATTACCGCAATTCGAGAGAGAGACATGACAAAACCTTAACCCCTGTTCTGCTTCAGACTTCATATTTTTATTTTTATATATTTTATATATTTTTATATTTTATCTTTATATTTATTTTAAATATATATATTTTATATATAAATATACATATTTATATATAAAAATATAAATATAAAATAAAAGGGACTCAATTTACACACCATTTAATTTGGGTCTGTACTTTACTCCTTGGAATATTCCAAATGGAAACAGCAGTATCAACATAATCCAAGTCAGCTTTACCTCTGGGCACTCAATTCCTCCTCCCTCCTTCTTCTAAAAGGAAAAATTGCTAACAAACATGCTCAGTTAACACACTGGTTCCATATCGCTCATCATTATTTACATGGAAACACCAAATGGGTACTTAAAATAATGATAATAGTGAGTTGGTAATTTGATCACAGATTCCAGATGATTTCCAATGCTTAAGGCATTAACCACAATAAAGTTTGATTTATTATTACATTTTCTCTATTTATTCTCCCATGAACGGAATAAAACCTGTGTCACCAAGGAGCAGCTAAGTAAGACAACAATAACATTTTATTACCCTGCATATGTATAAACACGTGCACTCAGAAAAGCACTGGATATACTTTTAATTAAAATCCAAAATATTTATTTTCAATCAAGTAATATTTTAAATAACCACTCAGAAAAAAAAAAAAGAAAAAAAAAATCTAGTTAACTTCACGCCAAGTTTTTTTTTCAAATAACCAAACAGATGTCCCAATGAAATTTGCCATTATTCTTTCCAGGAGGAGAGCAGCCATGATTTTTCCAATAACTTTAACAGAGCTCGTTCCAATTCTGCTTTCCTGGACAAGCTACTAGGAAAATATGGGAAATTGCTTTCCTGAACATTTCTTATGAGGAAAATGCCATTAAATCAGTCTTGACTGATACTGCAACAACAGATCGAGAGGGCAAGCACCATGTCCTCTGTGCCACTCAATGATGATACAGGAGGTGCACCGGAGACCTTCTACTATCAAACTGAGCACCTTAGGAAATGAATATATCCTGCTTGGACACGGCTGATATAGATGTAAGCTGGGATCCTAAGAACCGAGCCCTGATTTTATCAAAGCCTGCCTCCTGTCAGGAAGCCACGCAAACGGGAAGTCCAGGGCACTGATCGCTGTTCCAAGCCATTGATCTAAGAGACGACTTGAATAGCTTGGGAAGCACAGCCTGAATTGGGACCTCTAACAAAGGCTTGGAAAAAAAACCCACTCGTAGTGCCCTCCTGGATCTCTCAGCGCTGCTGGCTAGATATCGTGTCAGTTCCCCTATTGTGACAAACGCTGCCAGCTAGCTGAAAAAAAAGGCAGATCTGAGCTTAGACACCCTCACCCAAATATTCCCTGTAAAAATCCAGTACGCCACTTCTTCTCTTAAAGAAGGAACATTTATTTAAAGATGGCTGTAAGGCTTCTGAAAAATATGTTTCCCCACTGGGTCTGGCACAAGTCCAGTGGGGTACTGCCATTTTTGATGGCCAACATACCCTCTCACAGTCCTCACCCAAGTCTCCCAGTCCACATTTCCTCCTGCTCAAACCCCAGCACGTTATGTGATCAAATTTTTTTCGTGCCAATTGGCTGATTTCTTCTACGGTTTAACAGCAGATGAACATTACAAAAATAAGTAGTTGTGTTTGTTTACGCAGTCATATTTGTTTGAGTTGTAAAATGCCCAGCATATTTTTTTCAGTCCCTTTCACAGAATTTATGCTCAATTCCTAACATCAGAAGGAGAAAAAGCATGTTGAACACGACGATGATAAATACTGACTTGTCCAATCAGACAAGCATAGAACAGTTTGAATGTACAGTTCTACAACAGCTCCAAAAGTGAAGTTAGTTTCTTCCTTGCAAAAGGCTTTAATTCAGTAATGAGTACAAATCACACAGCGTGGTTTCCACACGGGTTACTCTCCCAAGTTTTTAAAAATAAAACATGAAGCAGAATCTCCTCATTACAGAATCCCTTTGCTGTAGCACTAAAAAGTCTCACCACGTTCTACTGTGTTTGGTCCCACTTCCACCTTTAATTTTCAAGAATCTTATCCCCAGTGTATAACTGGAGAACTGGAGCACAGAAAGGCCAAGGAGCATATCTAAATGGGTTTTCTTAGAAAAAATATGTTCAGCAGGTAAAATCCCTAACACAGATGTGTCTGCAGTACAGACCTAATCCATCAACAAACCGTGCCTTTAAGAACATAATTTCCTTTGCAAAGAGGAGCTGGAAGCAGTAAGGTGGTTATGATCCAAATACAAAGTTCCTCCCTAAGAGTGCTTTGCATTGACAGTCCTAATGCTCTGCATACCAGAGAGCCTAGGGGACTTAACCAAAACCACACACCCTGCTTTGTCACAAGCACCTCATTTAACTGAGGTCTAATAAATAATAGATTAAAGCCATGACAGTAATATCATCCCTTCTCTTGCTGAGACTCTTGTGAAATTGTACAAAAAGATCTTTTTTTGCAAAAAAAAAACCAAACAAACAAACAAAAAACCAACATCTCCTTATAAAAGCAGATAAAAAGATTTTTAAAAGGTAAAAAACAATCCTGACACTGGAGCAGAACTCTGCTTGTATGGTAGCTGCTAATGGTCAGGGTAGATGCTAACGTGAGCATCCCCTGAGAGGAAGGCTCATACACAGAACAGGCACTGTCTGGGCTCTGCAGGGTGCTGTGGGATCCACGGTTCCTCTGGGTTAACCAATGGGAGACCAGAGCTGCAGCAGCGGGTGCAGAGATGAGGACTAGAGGGCAAACTGCACAGCTCTCTGCCGTGTGGGGTACCATCAGCTGCTGGCTTAAATTCCATGGATTAAAGCAGTGCAACAGCATTATTAATGAAGTAGTTTCGAGTTGGGCTCTCAGGTGTTCCCGAGTTCCAAGTTTTTTTGGTACTTTTCCACCAAAATAAGTAGAGTCAGATAGGAAATGATCACCACAAACATCAGCAGCTGCTGAGCATAGATGGTACTGATACGGAGACAGCTGGGTACACATTTCTGCGGTCATTTCCTTGATGAATAGAGCACACTGTTGCACATAGAAATGGCATTGTGAGCCTCTCGGAAAAAGCTATAGGTTCAATCTTGATTTGGATGACTAAGACGTGTCTTTGAGACAGAACGACTCCAAAACCTGTCAATCTTCTCCCGCTGGCATTCCACGCCTAGCAGCTCTTCAAACCTATAAGACACGCATCTGACTGTGCAGGAGGTCACAACTGACAGGTCACTTAAGTGCACAGAGAACAGAGGTTTTAAAAAGAGGGTCTGTTCAGCCAACTAGGTCCTTGCTCCAGCAGAAGCCAGAAAAACACGTCCCAGGCCCTCTGGGAAAATTGAGCTGAGTGCTCTGGACAGGCAATACAGGACAGTTGGCAAAACAGCATATGAGTGAAAGAGGAAATCTCCTCAAAGGCTAAAAGGCAAAGGGGCAAAATGTGAGCTTGCTGGAGCCTGCTCCTAAAATGTCATTATTGAAGGGGAAGTTAATGACTCTTTCCCTCATGTACAGGATGTGTTCTCCCCCCATCAGCTATCATTTAAAGAATCAACTACTACTAACTAAGCATGCTATTAGCTGTTGATATTTAATAATGCAGGAACAGAAGCTACAGCCCTGGCCTTGCCAGGCCTCTTGATTAAGGGCAGCACTGTAACTAACAGTGCCTTTGGCACTTTGACAATTCCAGGAGGTTAGTGCAAATTTCTGACAGGATACGCACATCAGTGTTTCACTGAATCACTAACCAACCATTCTGGATTAAAAAAAAATCCTACGGTTTTAGACATACATCAGCAAAACTATGAAATTTGCTCACAAGGTATTGCTCCTGACAGTCAAATTTCTCCGCTGCATCCGCAAAATGAATATTCAGCCCTAGATGTACTGGTGGCCAGTCAGAAACTGCTCAAGAAAGATCCCTAACCCAGCACTGCTCGTACAAAGAGAGCAACTGCCAACAACCACAAGGTTGATGAAGAGAAACTCAGAGGTGCCTCTAAACTAAAACAATCTAAGTCAGTAAAAAGAAAGTTCCGAAAGCAAGGACACAGAGCTCCGTGCCACGTTCTGAATAGTAAAATCAGCTGTGGAGGTCTCGAACCTCCGAAAACAAAACAAAAACGTGCACAACCCTGCAAATTTCCAAATAAGCAATGGAAGTGTTGAAAGATGGCACCTACCTCAACCAACTACAAGCTGGTTGAGGTTGGAAAGTTTTTCCTGTGGTGAGGAGGCTGTGTCCCCTCCTGTCACCAATCCCTGACTCTGCAGAACAGGTTGTCTGGATCAGCACCAGCTGTGGGCTGGGTTTATTCTCATTTCTTCCTTTATTTTTGTTTTTAAATAAACTCAAATCTTGTTTTTCTGAAGTAGAATCAACTTTAATCTTGCAACATCAAAACTGCTGGCTCCTTCCTCTTCCCTGCCCCCACATCATGTATTTCAAAGTTGAGCAGAGATGCAAGAAAACATGAGCAAGAGCAAAAGCGAGACCGAAACATATAAAAATCATTTTTCCAAGCTTTCTTCAAGTGAAACAAATTAGACCATGGAACATCCTCATTGCTTCTGACAGGGTGAACCAAGTTGGAGAGAATGCTGGAAACGCGTGCTGCAGGGAAACTCTGAAATCAGATGCTTTCAAAGGTCCTTTCCATCTTTAACACTTATTATTCTAATATTATTCAACAACTAGCAGGTCAAAAGCATTATGCGATTATACAGTCTCCAAATTTCCACTAGAACACGGATGGGATATTTGTCACTGCAAAGCTGCTTCTAACAGGCAAGCCATAGCAGCTCACAGAAACAAGATAAACCGGGCAGATGTCAGAGCTCTCCCACTGAGTGCTTTAGTCTGGGCACTCGGTTTAGCAACATGAAGATGTTTATGCTGGCTGCAAGAGGACTTCAAATGGCTTGTCTACAGAAATTACTTTAGAGGAATATTATACATGACATCATCCAACTACATTAAGTCAGTTCAATTACTGCTAATCAACTTAGAATATATCTGTGCAGTTATTTTTAGAGGTTTTACTGAGGTTTATTAGGAGAACATATTCTAGCACACCCTTTATTAAGATGCCATGATATTCAACTATTTTGAAATAGGACAATTTGATTTGGTACGCCTTTTGTGCAACAATGACATTTCTCAACATTTTTATCCTTTCTTATTCTGTGGGATTAGTTACTTCTGAGGACAAACGTCCACTGATCAACAATGAAAACACACTGGTTGCAGAGAATTTAATTAGAGAATAGACTACGGATTGCCAGGTCTAACTATCCAGGAATTTGCTTCTCCCTTCTCATTTGAAACTCGAAGAAAACACTGAAAATCCTGACAGCATCCAGAGCAATTATGCTTCTTGTTTTCAGTGCTCACAATAACATATGGCGTGCAAAGCACAATAAAGTTCTCAAGGAACAGAGTGGCTTAGACCGTTGTACGTTTTGGACACTGGATGCTACTGGGATACAGAACTGCCTGTTTGTTTTACTGAGCGTAAGTTCAAGTCTCCTTTTGTGACCTACTGTAGGCAGAGCAGCTTCGTGGTCTTATGAAAGGCATGAAACCCCATCCTCATGCCCTGCCAAGGCTG
Source organism: Syrmaticus mikado (assembly GCA_003435085.1). Taxonomy (NCBI): domain Eukaryota; kingdom Metazoa; phylum Chordata; class Aves; order Galliformes; family Phasianidae; genus Syrmaticus; species Syrmaticus mikado. Next base: position 2,900,550 of record QGNR01000061.1, on the reverse strand, counting down.
GAGATATCAAGCTCTTTTCTCGCAGTCAGTGTGCTGTACTGCAGTGCCAGTACTGCAGCTGCACGTGGGCCCTGTGCAGCCCTGCGGGCACTGCTCTGAGTGCAGCTGTGCACACAGCCTTGGCAGTACAGACCCAGTGCTATTTGCTACTGTGCAGAAGATACTTAGCATCATCACATCAGCATCGCAGGCAGTGTATCATACAAACACTAAATTAAAAAGCAAACTCTTTTTTTCCTAATTATTATGGGAGCAGGATAGAGAAAACCGTTTCCAGACTATTTAGTTGTCTCTTGTTCTCTTCACAGTAATTAAGAGTCATCTTCTGCTTACCTATTCCACGTGGATCTTGTCATACCTCTCACGTCATAATAAATCTGGATTGAATCCATAAATAAAAGGTTAAGCCAACATCTGCGAAGATAAGTTCAAGTAAGTAATAAAAAAAAAAAAAGAAGGAAAAAGTAAAAAAGAGGCTCACCCGCTCTCTACCTCCACACTGCTTTAAGGTTAGCTTTTATTACTCGATCAACATTTTTTAAGGGTCTGTTTTGCTTTCCGTACACATGTAACTCCCATTACTGTCAGTGGAAATTATGTATGCACATCAGTAGCAAACCAGACCGCAGGATATTTAGCTCTCTGAGGTACCCATGTCCCCGTTACAGTCATGTTTCAGGAGAAAAGCCAACAAATGTATTTGGAATTCTGCCTTTAAACAAACACTGTGTTACAATAGACACAAGTATAGCCTGATTCTTCCAAATGGAAGTAATACCCAAGAGAGTCCTACTTAAAACCATGAAAGAGCAAATTGACAACATTTATCTTCTTCCACCATTCCCACAATGTTTCACAGTCTCACATAATAAAAGTGATAAGAAGCATCGCTAAAAAGAAACAAAGACATGATTTTTCACCGAGCTTTAAACCGAAATGGTTAAACATTTACAACAATGCTTGAAAATAGCCAACAAGAAAAAGGCAATATTTGTTTACTGGAACTAAGAGTCATCATTATGTTCAGTACTTTTCCATTCACAGACCACAAAGAGCTTTTACAATATTGGATCTCTATCTCCATGCAACAGAGGAAGAAACTAAGATTGAAATGGAAGAGATCTGGCCAACAACTGAGATGAAAGCATGATTCCTAACTCCTCATCTAATATTTGCTCCACAGTAAGCACTTCTTGACTAGCCAGTATGATGCCATCTCGACAGCCAGGATCCTGAGAGGTCACATATGTTATTGATTTATACATAAGGAATCCTGATGCAAAATCTCCTAACACATTACTCTGCCAAAAGTCTATTCTTTTAAGTTCTTGCTATTTTCCACTGCGTGAAGGAGTCTCCTCATCTGCCCTCAGATACCCAAGCACTGTATTTAATTCTGCGTGCCTTAAAATCAGGAGAAAGCACTAGATTTTCAGTAAAAGCACATATTTCTGACACATCAGTGTTTTCCCTAAACCACATTTAATATTTTTTTCATTAAGCAATTACAACTAACCGTGATCATGGGGAATATGAACTACCGTGTCTTTGGGCACAGGCACCTGTCCTGCCAGCTTGCTTACCACGTAACTATAAAAGAAATCACGGTTTCTGAAACTCTGTATTTCCTCAATGAACTTACTGTGCTCTATGTGCCAAATGAAAACCTGACGAGGTCTCGAAAACCAACACAAAAGGTGAGACTGAATTTAATGAGAATTCTGCAGCTGAAATCTACAAAGCTTGATCCTACCCGAAGTGATTTCACTTCTAACACAAGGGGAAAATTCCTAATAGATCTTAAGGTCCCTTTGAACACCCCTGTTTGAAAAAACGGGACCGTATTAGCAGTGTTTTAGAAGTCACAAACACTAGTCTAGACATTACAGCTACAGCCTCCTTTTATCTTCTCTGACTCATACATATCTGCATGCACAATGATGTGTTGTCCACATGGTTTTCTCGGTAATTCGAATATCTCAAAGATCCTGGTCTGAAAATTGCTGTATTTTTTGCTGTATTAAAATCCAGTGAACTAGGTTTACTACTTATTCAAGTGATTAACTGAAGAATCTGAGGCCTTACTACCTTGGATAAGAAATAAATATCAGTCAGCAAGCCGTAAATCATAAAAGCTGTCACTAAAAAATGCCTGAACCATACAACTCAGAAGGACGTAAGCATATTATCCTGAAAAAGAGGAACTGTGCATCTTTGCCACAAAAATATTCCTACCACTTGTTTTATTTAAAAGCTATCAACTTTTCAGACAATAGCTTACTTCACAAAAGGTATCCTTCCTTTATTTATCCTAAAGTGGATGAGATTTTGTAAATGTACCTATTTGGGAACTTAATTTCTATTTAGTTATTTATTAAAGAGGGTGATTCAGAAAGATTGGTCCAACCCTCTGAAGGCAGCAGTTTGTCATAATGTTTGGATATAACTTGAACATTTTTGGTGTATGGCTATCTTACTTCCTACCACATTTTTTTAAAGAAAGAAATGTTTGTTTTTGTTCCCCATAATCATTTAATACTGTGGAAGTGAAGAGAACTGCTTGACTCTCAAGTAAAGTTTTGAATTTGAAAGTAAAACAAATTAATTCAGTAAAACTTACTTGTACTGTACGTTTGTCATAAGATTAATTTTATCAAGCACTCTGTGGATTAGCTTCCAAGAAATAATAAAAAAAATAAAATAAAACCAGACTTTTTGGCATATCACACTTTTCTGCAAGGCATTTGTTCAACAGTATAGCTGTACCGTGATCATTATTTTCATAGAATCATTTTCATTATAAGTCTGCTTATACCTTTCGTTTTTTTTTTCTTTAACTGCATCTTCACTAAATCTCTTTTGCATGTGGTAGCATAGGAGAAAGACCACCTTAATAAGGCAGCTTGTAGTATGTTTTACAATGACTGTGGAGGGATGGTGTTGAATATTTGCTTTTTTCTTTTTCTTGACAGGGCTGGTGGAGAGATGTATAGCATGTTAAAATGCATGTTGGCATTCTAACACACACAAGTTACCACGTTTCCCACTTTTTCACAGTAAAAATGATGCAAAACAATGATTAACAGAGTTCTTGATACATGGATGCAGTAGTTTTCTAATAAATCAAACAGCCTGCTGAAGAAAGGTACCTTAACTTGCATTGTTCCCAGGAAATTAAAAATGATTCATGCTACATGATACATATCAAGAGTTGTGGGTAATTATAATCATTGCCTAGCAAAAGCAATCTACTTCATAATTTTTTATGGTGTTCGTGACTGTCATGTCTAAATGCTGCCTAAGTAAATTACTTCTGTACTCAAAGATTTAAGAGTGGCTGTAAACGAAGAATCTGGACTCTGCACCTACCTTCAAACAGAGCTGTTCAGAACAGGTAGTCCTCCCTCAATGCTGCCTTGGACAGTATTTTGTGAGGTTCTTCTTGTTTTATGCACACATCAGGGACACAGCCACTCACCATCTACCTTGCCCTCCAGATGACCATCTTAGTACCCCTCATTTGGATGCTCCCTGACAACCTTATATCCTTCCTATCCTGTGGTGCCCAAACCCACACCCAGTGCTCGAGGTGAGGCCTCTCAATGCACAGCAGAGCAGGACATCTCTTCCCTTCCCCCATGGCAGTGCTGGGACTGGGGGCATTCCAGAGCACAGCTGGCTGCCAAGGCATGCCACTAAATCACTTCACTTGCAATCAGTCAGAACCCCCAAGTCCTTTTCTGCAGGGCTGTTCTCCAGCTTCTGATCCTCCAGTCTGTATGAGGGTCGTCTCATTTTAGGTGCAGGGTCTGGCACCTTTTCTTATAAAACTTCCAATGGCTAGTGACTGCCCAGCCTCTTCATTTGTCAAGATCTCTCTGTAAGGCCCCCCTGCCCTCCACAGAGTCAACGACTCCTCCTAATTCAGTATCATCTGCAAACTCACTTAGTATCCATTTGGGTCTTGTATTCAGATATTTTTTTTAGTAAGATCATTGAAGAGAACTGGCCCTAAAATGGAGCCTTGGGGAACCCAGCAGTGGCTGGCCATCCTGATGCAATCCCATTTACTGCATCTTCTCAAGCCCAACCTGTCAGCCAGCTGTTTTTTTCTGAAGCAAATAACGACAACAGCAACAATCTAGCTGTCAGGCAAAACAACCAGCTTTTGTGTATCAGAACCAACCACGAGTGATGAACAAGGAAGTACAGATGGAACTGTCATATGAAGAGAGCTAGATGCAGCTTCTTTCTCAGTAAAACGTCCCCTCCGAAAGATCTTCTATGGCTTACTAGTACGTGACACTTTCCTTTTTCTTTTGCTTCAGCTGTCTTTGAAAAGAAAATAAAACAAAAAGCAAACACAGGTGTTTACCTAAGGATCAATTCACCTGCTGCTGTGCTGTTCCACCTGCTCCTGTCACCTCGCTACCCAGCCTCGCAGCCGAGATGACTCATCTTTGCATGAGTACATTTTTCAATCATGCATTTTCAGGTGCTTGTCTGTGCAAGAGGAGAAGGAAGGATAAAAAAAAACTTCCCTTAATTTCACATCACTTGCCTATTTTGCATCCCCCTTTTACCTTTCTTGAAGCACAAAAACACACAGTGGCTGAATCCTTCGGGATTCTGAATGCCAGGCTAATGTGCAATTCACCCCTTTGTAATGAAAGGCATCATAATTCAAGGGCATCTGCATCATCCTTGCCCAGATAACAATTTACTGAGGCAGCGAAAAGGAAAGAGCTTTCAAAGTTTGTTGCAAAATTTCAAATCTGTGTTTGAATGGAGCTGATGGATTTCCAGAAGCAGAGTGGAGTGATCTGCTTTGAATTAGCCATTATCTTTTACATCCTTCCATGTTTCCTGTCATCACAAAAGAAGATGAGTTACCCTTTAACTTACTGTAGAATAATCTCTGACTACCAGCAAAAGGGTAGTTAATGCTACTGGCAAGGATGATTTAGGAGACTGTTTCAAAGCTCAGTTAACTATAAAAACAGAAGTCTAAAACAGCCTCATTCATTCTACATATTGAGTGCGAGGAAAGCAGAGCTTAATACCACAACTGTTTGGGAGATGTGACAGCATGACAAGAAACAGTGGTTTCTTTTCTCACCACTTTCTCACTAGACAAATGTATCCAGTTTTGCTGACAGAAATAGGCGTTAATCAGCAGTTGCTAAAATATGATACTTAAAGTATGACATCAGTGCCCAGAACTGTCCTGGACCAGATCTGGCCAGCCTAAATGTACAAAGAGGAAATCCTTACCTTACAGATTAATCAGACTAATCCTTACTTTACAGATTTCTAATCTAAACAAACCAAGTAACCTAACAGCTGCAGACAGACCAGGCAAACCTTTAGCATTCTGAAGAACGCTCGATTCTAAATTTGAGCATCATCTTAAACCTATTTAAACCTGCTTTGACTTTTTTCTTCCTGAATGGTTTGTCATTCTCATACACTTAGCAGTCCAACGATCTACAGTATGTAAAACTGGTCAGCCAAAATTTTATTATGGAATATCATCACCGACAACAGAGGTTCCCAGCATTTTCAATGACTACACCTCCCATAATCCTCACCCTTTCTTTTAGAACAACATGCGTGTTTATCATTCATATTTAATTGTAAACAGCACTGAAATAGTTTTTTAAAATGACTTCATGGAGTTTTACTACAGTTGACAGATCATCTGCTACGTGATGAACGTATTTCAAGAGCAAGCGAGCAAAATATAACACGTTTTCCCTGGACATTCAGCTGACATGGGCACAATACAAACACCAGTATCAAGAGAAAGAACCACTCCACAGACAGTAAAACCAAATAGAATTTACACACACTTGGTTGTGTAGCTGACAATAAGTTGACCCTTAATTTTCGAATTTGAAAATGCAAAGTACTTGAAACATATCTGATTCTCCCGCAGCATCTTCAAAATAACAGGAATGCTAATTTAGTGAGGGAGAATCTTAAAAACATTCCATGAGGTAAATTTAATTTCTAGTAGACTCACCTCAGGCTGAAAACTTCCATTTCATATACTATCATATAACACCTTGTGATTAAAAAAAACAACGAAATACAATTGGAATAAGGAGCCATTACAAAATTTCTGCATCTTTCTCCACTGTTTGGATTGCTGGTGATAATTTGTCTAGGGCTTGAAGAACCTTTTAAATATTCACCTAAGTCTGGTAGCGATTGTGATGGCCATCACTGTCCATTTTTTTGCCATAGAAACAAAACGGATGAATTCTTTACCAAAGAAGCTACACTAAAATAATCAGCAATAAGAGAGTTACCAAGCTCCATATTTAACTCACTGTTTATAACTAAATTCCCACTGAGATAAATAGGAAAATCCACCCTTTCACAGCTTTTATTCAAAAGTAATTTGCAAACTCCTGAAGTTGGCACCAAATTCAGTTTTGATTTACTGACATCAGAAAAGTTACTGCAACAGAAGGAACGAATATCAGTCTCAATGTACATGTTCCCCAGAACCAAACACCACGTCTTGAAAACAAAAACTACTCTTTATTACCTAACAGCAGCAGTTTCATCTCAAGCCTTTTAACATTTGCAGGCCAACTGAAGTCTAGAGAAGTCTATCTTCATTAATTGATGCTAGAAAAGACTCTGACCTCATTAAATCCACTGGTGAACTACTGTATGAAAATTCTGCCCGTTCAGCTTTTTACAGTATTTTGTGCATTGACAGCTTCCTGATTTTCTCTTTAACAGAAACCTGTTTTCTCAGTTAAATAGATCTGATATCAACAACAGAAGAGTTTCAAACAGTTTAACATTAACTCTGTTGGAATTTCTTCAGATGCAAAACTTATATGCAGAAGCATAGTTGTAAATCCTGAAATCATTCTATTTATTTATTTTTTAGTAGTATTTTCCATTTATTCTGCCACTGATAAGTTTTTTTCCCTTCTAAATCACCACTGCATTTGGGATGTATATCTAAACTACATATAAACTTCTAACAAATAATACTTACAGGCACAAAAAACTTCAGAGTTGTTAGTGCTTTAGACTATCCGTTCAATGATAAATGGATGCATCTGTATCCATTAGCTACTGATGGCTAAGGAAAGTCATAACTAAAGTTGCCAAAGGGATAAGTCTGTCACGAGAAGGAAAAGATGAGACGTTTTTTGACTGCCAGTCAATCCTGTGAGAATAATGCTCCCTCCTATCTTCTTAGTTAGTGAAAAAGTGTTAAAGCTGAAGGTTTATCATTCTATTGCAAGAGGTGCTCACGCAGCATTTAAAAGCTGGATGTGAGGGAAAACAAATAAAAGAACAAAAACTCCAACCAACATCTTCCCAGACCAAAATCACACATCTAAAAGTCAAAGATGCTGTGCCTTTTTATCAGAACGTTTGGAAGGATAATCACATTGTCCAGTGCGATTTCACTTTCAATAGCAGTTCCACACATGTGTGGGATTCTGTCCAAATGCAGGAAAAGTTGACAAGGTAAGTTTTCTGCTTTAAATGAAGACAAACTAGGATTGAATTCAGCCCTTGGAAAGGAAGAATAATAGACTATTTCTTCTTCATAGTGACTTCCTGCCTCTATCCTGTGTTTAGAATAGGATACAACATACTGTTTTGCCGTGCTGGCACAGAGAGGGTAAGTGAAAATCTCCTCAGAATGGGATTACAGGATTATAGGATTGTACCATTTTTCCCCATGGTTTTATTATGTAAAACACCGTATCAGTGCCTTCCACGAGACCAGCACTGCCAACCAACAGCAGCTAAGTAGCTCACGCCCCAAACTCCATTTTAAATTACACACATTTAAACAACTTAATTTGAAAATTCTGTGGAATTACGATGACTGTACTGCTGCAAGGACAGATACCAACTGAAATGAAAGATACATAACCAACAGCAAAAGAAATACAGCGTGCAGTTATTCAAAGATTAAAATCTGGCAAGGATTTTACCTGTACTGATAAAAAGGAAAGTTGCAGAAGAATTCTCAGAGGTCAAAGACTAATAAATAGTCCTGGAAATTGCAAATTAGGAATTAGGAAGGAAAATACGGATGGTGAAGCTAAAATCTAAGCAGCGATTTTCCACAGTTGTGCAATCCTTACGTTCTCATTTACTCATAAAAACTGCTTACCAAACCATAAATCCCGTTTAACTAGTAAGAAAATAGATCCTCAAATTCCATGCCTATTGCAACAGGTTTTACCCTTGCAAAGCATTTCTCTTGCAGAAGAAAAAAAGCTCTGCCTCTGTTTTTTTGGGTGACAAGGTCATGCGTATGCAGAATTTTTTCAAGGCCCTAACTGGAAATGCTCAGTGCCAGCGTGCAATCCTCCACTCGCTGCCTGGGACTGGAGAATGCTGAACATGGTGTTATAATTTGATTTTTAAAAAGACAAAGACCGCTACATATCAATTATATCCCCAGGGATATTCTTGGAGATCCTGGAAACCAGAAACTCCAGAAGCTCAGCTCGACATCAAAGTCATCTAAGCTCCTGTCTATTCAGCTGTTGGTGATTAACAATATTAAATATTTCGATATTGACTCTCCAGTTGCACCATAAACAGAGTCAAGTTATCACAATCTCTTCAAGAGCCCTGATTGATCAAACAACAGGCATTAATTAACTTCATATATAAAAAGACTATAACTGTCCCATTTCTTACATCCTAAGCATAAAGCCGTAACAAGTCAGAACTTTCATTCAGAGGTTATCTAACCCACCCAAGCTAAGTCAAATATACACAGCTGACCCCAATGGATTGCTGTCTGTCTTGTTCTTAAGATGCTCCCAGTGACAGAAATTAGACGGTGATAGCAGCCTTTGGGAATAAATATTGCTATCTTTTAGCAAAATTCTTATTTCCTGAATTTCTTGGGTTTTTTTTTAGTTTTTCTTTTATTTATTTTTTTGCATTCAAAGCAGCATGAAAGCCAAAATGCAGCCAAAATTCCAAACTGGATACTGCCAGTCATCATCAGGTAATTATGTCACTGTTCTAGATGGAGTTTTGTGCAACCTAACTGGTAATTCTTACATTGCCATTAACATCAGCAAGGATTAGTAGGGGAAGGAAAATAATTACATCTCATTGCAATTTTTAATAATGGAATATGTTACAATATAAGGAAAAGTCCCTGTTACCAGGGGGCAGGGAAGGGGCAGGGAAGGGGCAGGGAAGGGGCAGGGAAGGGGCAGGGAAGGGGCAGGGAAGGGGCAGGGAAGGGGCAGGGAAGGGGCAGGGAAGGGGCAAATTCTTCAATACTAGAAGAAGAAGAAAAGATGTCTTAGTTTTGTTGTTGTTTTAAGAGGTCTTAACAGTGATCTACTGCATCCCCTTAAGATCATCCTACTTGTTGAACTGGCAGAAACCAAGTTTTAAATGATTTTTTTTTTTTTAAAGGTAATTTCTTCAATACAAAAGAATCTGGAAAATGTAATAGTATAAACACTTGTACTATCCAAAAAAGTCCTGAGCAAAGCAATTTAGGACAATTCCTCTGCTGTTCACTAAGGCAAAAGTTTAGCAAAGCAATAAAACTGTTTATATTGCTTTCTCATTCAGAGCGTGTCAGCATTGCTAAATTGAAACGTGCTATAAAATTTATATTAGAGCTATATTGTTCCCCCTCATCACTTTAAAAATCTCTGTTTAAAGCCAAAATTTAAACACTTCTATTGCTTTTTTTTTCTTAATTGGGATGAATCATTGTACAGAAATCATCGCCCTTGGTCCTTTATATTTCAACATCCACAGACTCAACCGGAGAAAGCCTTTACCCTGAATTGCTCAAAAGCAGCAAAAGGAAATCTCAACGTCTATTTGTTTTTGTATTTCTTTCCAAAGGTAATGCATCCAAACTAGCAGGATTCTTTGTATGCTATGCGACAAAGGAAGTTTGGGAGGTTACACTGCATTACAGTATATTACTAACACAGCAATAAAACCTCTGTTTTGGATTGTGAAAGTTGTTAGGCTAGGCACACACTGAGAGAAGGTAAAAAAGAAAAGTTTGGCACCTAAACGCACTGCTACGTTTTTAAATGTTCCTATCTGTACAATTCAGTTCAGAGGATACAAACCCATTCTAAAATGCTTTGCTCATCTAGGGGAAGCCTAAGCATATGCCTAAGTACCTTGCTAAAACTGGTCCTAATACATCAGAGATGCGAGAAGGCTAAGTTAAAGGGCTTTACAAAACAAATCCCTAATAGCACAAGGTACCAAAGAAGCACTTTGTGGCTTTCATTAGTAATGAGCATTGAATGTTTCCTCCAAAGTCCTGTCAGATCTTCTCAGACAGCACAGTGCAATTTCACATGACAGAATCAAAACAGGCAACGTCCTTTACACAAATCTGCGCATGCTCCCCTAACTCCCTATCTGTTTGTTGTTGTCTCGTTGTTCTCTGAACAAGAACAACAAATACTTTTCCAAGTAAAATCAATCACAAGTTTAAACCGTTTCCTGATGGAAGTTTCCGTATGCCCTCCTTCCCCCATTCCTGGTATTTAGATTTCACCAACAGCATCCTTCTGTCTTACATCCTTGCAGACCACAAAGCAATGGCAATGTAATTTATAAATTACAGTATCTGTTTTTATTCTTTGTAAAAGAAAGCTTGATAACAATGCTAGAGGACATACACGGTTCAAGCCTTCTCCTGCTTTGAGATGGCTGTCATGTATTAATCATTCTGTACTGGGTATTCCCATACAAACATACGTCATTGGTTTCACACAAATTCAGCTATTTAAAGCCAAGCATGAATGTTACAGCCTGAATTTGTATGAGTCTAGATTTTCTTGATGTTTCATTTTATTTGTGTCAACGTGAATGTTCCCCACTCACTTCTGTGCCAAGCAGCATCTTCCTCCCAAACGCACTGCAACAGTACAGAAAATAGCTGAGCTACTATCAACCTCAGAGGTAACTTTTGAAGAACACAACGATGAAGGATAGGGATGATAATGTACAGAATCAAGTCCTTTCTAACCCACATTTTGTAAACCACCCATACTCTTAGAATCATAGAATGGCCTGGGTTGAAAAGGACCACAGTGATCATTCAGTCTCAAACCCCTTGCTATGTGCAGGGTCGCCAACCAGTAGACCCACCCACTCCTACATCCTCATTTCTCTTTGCACAGAAATACTTCTCAGTTCTCACTTTTAGATAATAGCCTATGAAAGACCACCTTACCCCCTTACAACAGCAACAAATTTTTTTAAAAATACCAAAACCAATCCGCATAGAGGTGTTCTTTTAAGAGAGTCTAAGAGAAGTGCTCTACAATATTCTTGTCAGCCACCAAATTCTAGGATCTTCATATAGAGGTGGCACCTGCAATTATGCACATACTCTTCAGAAAAACAAAGAAGATTCTTTGTGTCTCTAAGATGCTGAAATGTAAGTCACGTATCCAAAACAGCTTTAGGATAGCACTGACAGGACTAATGGATGGCCTGCTCTTGTTTAGTGGGAAAACTAGTCTTCAAGGGGCTCCAGAGCTATTTGTAATTCTGGACTGCTGATGTCAATATGAGTTCTGCCATTCTGCACGTCAAGAGAACAGATAATCAAATTGCCTTTAGAGAAAAACTTAGTGTCTCTGAATTAGGAGAAAAACTAGGTTTAATCCTATTATCTAAGAGCGAAATTTGTCTCACTAAGAAGAAAGTCATAATGGACACTAAAAAAACACCCATTACAGCAACACAAGCAACTCTGCTATGTCAGTTAAATATAATGTTTAATTAGTTTTCTAAACGCATATACTGAAAAGCCATTAGACAACCATAAGAAGTAATATATCCATTTTCTTTTTACAATCACCTGATTTAGTTAGCCAGATTCCTAAAGCAATTCAGTCATACTATGGTTTTGGCACTAATATCCCAGTAAAGCTTTTAATTCCCTTTTTTGACTGCAGTCGCTACCATTTTCCTTTACGCTTTGAAGCACCGACGATCGTTTCCAGTTCAGCTGATTACCCTCTCCTTGGCTAAAATCAAGGGTCTGATAATTACTTATTCCAGAAATCTGACGCTATCCATCTATTTTTTGAAGTGTTTTTTAAGAACCAGTTTTGAGTTCTCCATATGTGAGGGGAAAAGGCAACACATCCGAAGAAGATGGCTGTAGTTATCTTTTAATGATCCTTTTACAACGTCTGAGCTCAGAAAGAAGCAAAGTCCCTCCGGCTATTCACACCTCAGTTCACTTACTATTTTACCTTCTATTAACAAAAGTTTCCTACAGTTACTCCGGTACACTTTTTCCCTACTGTATGTGCCATCACTCAAGTTTTCTTTCAAGCATTCCAGTGTATTTCCTCCACTCTGTGCCACGACCATTATGTCATGAGGTTACGTTACATGTGATCAACTGTACATACGATGTGCAGAAAAGTTTCTTATTGATGGTGGCATTCTACAAACGAGAAAACTAAGAGTGAGACAGAGAACAAATCTGTATAACAGCTGTTTAACTGAACTTGAGCTCTGATCTAAGCAAGCTAAAATACAAACCTCAAATCTATCCTACTCCTATGTTAATTGCTTTATTTATCCTAGCATTGCTTCAGTTGTTTACTTTCCAAAATATAATAGGGAGTTTTAAATAACAAAGTTCATCTGGAGAATAAACAAGTCCAAAGCCTTTTTGAATGATGTGGTGAATTTTAAAGCTCTCCTGCCAAAACAAAGTACGAAGCAGGAACTAAGAGCAGCTCTTGATTGCACTGTGGGCATAGCAATGCTGAAGCAACCTGCTTTCAGCACACACCTTACTTGGCTTCAGGGAATCACTATCTAGGTTAGTTTTGCAGCATTACAAATACAAGTGTACGGACCCAATAAGCAGCGTTGGGCTATTTGTTACATTTCAAAAACGTGAGACAATTTCAGTCAATCATCAGCAGGTAACAACACTCATTTCTGCCAGAAGACTTAAGGGTGCCAATGCACAAACAGAGCAGACCCGCTCTTCTCGGCGGACAGACTGAGCCTTCACATAAAAGAGCTGACTGGAAAACACCGAGCTCCCATGAAATGGATTTTTCCCAAACCACGGCACGTCGCTCTTTGCCAGTTCACATGGTGAAGGAGACAGCAGCCCAGGAGGAGTGGGAACGATGAATTCCTTCGAATTGATTTCTTTCATCTGTCAGTATACACCCTTTAAATACGCTTTATGCATCAAACCGTAAAGTTGACGGGTGAGGTACAGGGCAGAGAGCTACTAACCATTTGGTTTCCCCAAAATGAGTTACTTCCATTCCAGTACTGAAAGGACCAGAATTTGTGCTCGCCTTCAAACCAGCCAAAGCAGCGGTGCCAGGAATGCAAGTACATCAACAAATAAATAAATCCTCTCCCTCCTGCCAGGGCCCAAAAGCAGGGGAAAGAGGAGGAAACAGAGAGCGAACAAAATACATGTTTTCTCACCAGTCCTGTCTGCTGTTTCAGAAAAAGAAGAAAGAAAAAAAAAAAATTAGCAGACTGTAATACAACACAGATGGAAAGCAGAATGTTGGCATACTACTGAATGTACATCTAGTATTCAGGTGCTGAAGCAGCACTGTCATACAAGCTGACTGCATATGGTAATACTACAAGAAATCTTCTCTGTTAATCAAAGCTTAATGAACGTAGGTTTTAGCATTACAATTCTAGCCTGCTATAATCTTCATATCAATTTCCTTTATGCTGTCTTTATGTTAGTGACAAAACCCACGAATGAAGCAAAAGACCAAGACTGAAACAGAATGACTGGCAGAACTGATCAAGCTGATGTTGAATGTTGCCCTACAACACACGGTGAGAAGAAAGGCAAAGGCGGGCGCTTGAGGAAAAGAGGCACAGCAAAAACAGCAATGGGAGGTAGGGAAATAAATGCAACACAAAGTCCTATTGTCATGACTTTAACACACATTCCCCACAACAAACAANACGGGAGGTTTAGGTTGGATATCAGGAAACACTTCTTTACAGAAGGGGTTGTTAAGCACTGGAATAGGCTCCCCAGGGAGGTGGTTGAGTCACTGTCCCTGCATGTGTTTAAAATCCGTTTGGATGTGGTGCTCAGGGACGTGATTTAGCAGTATGGGTAAATGTTAGGGTAGTATGGTTGGGTTGTGGTCGGACTTGATGATCTTGAAGGTCTTCTCCAACCTGAGCGATTCAGTTCTATGATTTATGAGATGGAAAAGGCAGCAGGTTATGGACTTCAGTGAGAACAGGAAGGTGAAGGACCTGGGCATAGCAATATATTGAGTGGAGACATTCAGCCTAAAGGGAGCTCAGGTTTGCCAGAGCGCTGGGACTAAGCAGCCATCAGCTCCGTGCAAGCAAAGCAGCAATGTCACTGCCGTATGGGCTCCTGTGGCCCATGAGGGGAAGCACTGGCACCAGCAGCCCACTCTTAACTATATGCCCGTGCAAGAGCTAAATCTGGGGACAGAGGAAAATAATAAGGCAGGAAAGAAGCACTGTCCTCTCAGCACTGTTCAAAGAGAATAGCGAGAGTTTCCTTCTAACTCTCCAAACAAGACAATTAAGATCTAACAAAGTTCCTCTTGCTTTTATCCTCAGATAGAATCACAGAATCATAGAATTGCTCGGAATACACCTTGAAGATCATCAAGTCCAACTGCAACCTAACCACACTACCCTAACTCTAACAACCCTCAAATTGACTCCTTTTCGTATTTCCCTACGGACAGGAATATAATCTAAAGAAAATATGATTAATATCACATACTGTCCGACCAGATCACAGTCAAAATAACAACCATGCAAACAAATGCAGGTCTGTCTTTAGCCTGGCCATCAAACTCAGTGGCCTGTGCTCCACTACGTGGTCTGATTAGAGCTGCTTTGGTCTGAAGAGAGGTGCAGAGCTGTTCACATCAGTGTTTTTTTCTTAGGGAAAGCATCCTTTTTCTATCATGAAATACAAATATTACACAAAATATCTAGAGTTGGAAGAGAAGAATGTCAATATTTGCACAGTTGGCTTCTAAAGCCTGTCCTTGATCTGAACACATGAGTTGAGCCAGGACTTGTAGTAAATCGTAACCAGTCAAAATAAAACATTAACAGTAACCCTAGCAGCATGGAGCTGCACTGTAAGAGTTGATTCCACACTGTGCTTAAATGAATACCAGAACAAATACATTCATCAGTAGTTCCGTGCCACAGTCAATAAAACTTTTCAATAGCCTATATTCAAGAGCACTATTGTTCAAGTAGCATCTCTGTTATTTCCATGTAGAAACATGTTTCTGTTTCAAACTAAAAAAAAAAAAAACACATAAGCATATGTAATGCTTACAAACCCTATTTACTGAAAACAGAGCACCTCCCAAAAATATTTCCTTTAATAACAAAAATTATTTTCCAGATGATACAATTCTATGTTTTTCCCACAGGCCACTTCTAAAAAATCCATTTGCTTACTCTGTAATGCAAATCCGCATTTCTTTTAATTGATAACGCTGAAACAACAGTAGTCTTAACTTGAGAAGAGACGTTCATTTTATTTCCCCTATTTCTTGGCTGCCTCACTTTATTATCAGTGCCTGCAGGAGACTCCCACATGGCTTCTGGTGCAGGAGCAGCAAGGCTGCATCCTTTCTGCCTTGAAACAAATGGTCCTGTGCACTTTTTGATCTGCCAAAGAACCAGATCCCACCCATTCAACCAACAGCATGTTCACCAGATTGATTAATCCAGCTCACCTGTTAAAATACAGTCTTGTCCACACTTGAGAGATCTTTGTGTCATCTATGGGCTTCTGTCTTAAGGATCACTGCAGTTAAAGGTTTTCCAAAATGTGACAGGTTAGATAAACCAAAGATGTACCAAGGGAGGCTGAGTGCATGAGCATCACCATATATTGAGTGGGAATCCTCACGTATGTGTCCAACCCACTACTTTTATGGTTTTATTGCCCTCTTTGGTTTTTAACGTGGGAATAAAACATATTAAAAAATAGAAGCCTTGCTACTTAAACAAATTGACGACATCATATATTTTATACGCAGCCCCAAACAACTCGCAGAATCACAGAATGGCCCAGATTGGAAGGGACCTCAAGGATCATCAATCTCCAATCCCCCACCTCAGGCAGGGTCACCGAACTCCACAGCTCGGGCAAGCCAGACAGTTGGACACCCATGCACATGTGATGAGGTCTAACACAGCTGAGAGACATACTTCTCCATGTCCAGAGAGAGTACGACAGCCACAGATATCAGTGCAGACTCTCTGGATTTCCCCCAGGACGGAGCCCACTGAAGTTACACTGACGCATTCCTCATCCCGCTGCCATCACACGCAGACTTTGTTTCTAAACTCTTTTTTTTTTTTTTTTTTTTGCTCATTTTGCTAATATTCCCAAGACACAGCAACTCACCCTACCATGGACTCAGCTTTTATTCCATGAATCGGAATTAATACCACACATCCCAACTTAAAACAGTCGTTCACCAGCAACAGATACCCAGCCAGTACTGCTAATATGCTAGACTCCTTGAACTAACTATGAATGCCATTATGCTGAAGCGTGATCCTAAACACATATAACTTTTTATTTTTCCTGTGTTTTTGGTAAAAATTAAGGAGAATCAGGTATGAAGCTCCACCAGTCAAAGCTGAGAGAGTAAACAAATATTTGTGATTGTGCAAGCATAAGCAAATGGTAATTTAAGAAAATTAACCTGGCAGCCTATCCAACTCAAATTAACTCGTCTAATACTCCTCCAAGGTACAGACAAATCCAAGAGTTAACAATTTATGGTTATATTTAACAACAACAGGTTTCTGGCTGAACCAATATCCATCTGCTTAGTTCTGACACTGAAAGAACAGATTAGTTATCTGTTCTCTGGTACACAGAAGACACACAGACAGCTCCCCTCCCCATCCATAGTTTACTACATGTAAAATCAAACAGCAATCCAATTAAAGGGATACACTGAAAAATAAAGGAAAAGATGACATAGGAGAAAGCAGCTCAGAAGGGAGGTCTGAGCATCTGTTAGGTTCAGTACATACAGTGTTATGGGGCACCACAGCAGGAACAGGAATAAATTCATCCGTCCAGCTTACAGTGAAATCACTAGAAGTCTTTTCCAAGCAAATGCATGTGTGCTATTCTGATTAAAGAAACCAAACCCCTCAGACTGAAGATCTGAGGTAAACTAGATTTCTCTTAATTCTGCCACAAACATTAAAGAAAATGGATTTGCCATAAATACAGAAGTAAAGCAGTATGATAGATGACCCAAGAGCAATCCAAGTCTGGCTGATTCTTCCTGACAGTGAAATGACTGGGAACACAAGCCACTCTATTTACTTATTTATTTTTAATGAGTATTTAGACTTCGCATTTTCTACCTATTTTATTTGCAGGCAACCCAGGTTTGAATCCCAGTGAGTATTTACAAAGATCAGAAGGCCGTAAGAATAATGGAACAACGAGGAAAAAGACTAAAGGCAACCTGAAGTATTTCATCACAGTGAAAAAAAAGAAAAAGAAAGATAACAAACAGAGGATTTGCAATCAATCTTTGACTCATATAAAGCAGTTTAAGCTGCTGGGAACTACTATAATTAATTAGAAATAGCGAGAAGGAGCACATCATTACACATTTTAGAAAATCTCAAGTACTGAAGTCTTATTGCACCTGACTGCTGGTCTCATTCACACTTTCTCTTTTCAGAAGCACGTCTGTGGTGCGCAGGGCTGCACTGCATACTCTGTAGCAAACAACTTGGATTTACGTATGTAAACATCAGAAATGCGTCGGCAAACATCACCATATGGAGGAAACAGGGATATAATGCATTTTCTGTTTGCTTTAGAAAGTTCACATCTGTGGGTAGCATCATCTAAGTTACAAGCCAATAACTTTTCATCTTCTGGTCATTGTCACTTATCAATGCAAACCCAATTTCATTTGACGGTGCATAAAGCTCAGGGAGAAGGGCAACAGAGAAGGAATCGCCTCTAAAAAACTTACACAGGAACATACTTGAATATTCTTCCCTTTCACATCATAAATTTAAAGAACAAGGAAACTCACATCTGTTCTAACTTAGCGATCGCTCTTAAAAAGCAAAGAAAAAGCGGTAGGTTTATTCCTATCTCGTTTAGATTCGGGGAAAGGTTTCCGGAGCCGGCCCGAACAGCCGGTGGCACCGCTCCCGAGGGCGGGCATCCCGCCCGGTACTCACCGCCGCACAGCAGCAGGAGGCCGGCCGCCCCCCGCACCGAGCGCATCTTCCTTGGCCACCGGCGCTCCGGGCAGCAGCGGGCTCTCAAGCGGGCCGGCCCATACCCGAGGCGGGACGAGCCGAGCCGGGATGCGGACCGGGATGCCGCGAGCCGGCTCCTTCCCTCGCTCCTCCCGGACCCGACCCCGGAGACAGGAGGAAGCTCCCCGTCCCCTCAGCTGCGCGCCGGGGCTCTGCAAGGAGAAGCCGAAGTGAGAGGCGAAGCCCCGCCGCGCCGCGCCGCACCACGCCCGCCGCCGAACCCCCCGCGCTGCCCGGCCCGGCACCGCCCGGCCCCCGGCCCCTCCTCCGCTCCCGCGAGGCTGCCGGGCCGCCCCCGCCCCGCCCCGCCCGAGGAGCCCCCGCGGAGGGGACCCGCCCCGAGCATCCCCGCGGGCGGCGGCGGCGAGGTGCGGGGCGGGACGGGGCCGACGCGACGGAGAGCCGGGCCCGCTTCCCCCGGCTGCCCCCCGGAGGCGGCTGTGAAGGAGGAAGACCCGCGAGCCGCGCAAACACACCAGGTGCGAGACAAAGCGGGGACAGGCGCTGCGGCACCAGGATGGATACGAGTGGCCGCCTCCCCGACCCCCCCCTCCTCTCCAAACACATTAAACGCCTTGAATAATTAATCCTTGGGAGGAGAGGCAATTTTTGCTTGCTGTTAGGAGGATGCTGAGCGAGATGAGCTCCACCTGGCAGGCAACCAAAGTAACCCGGAATGCAAGCATCCCGCTTAGCGGCCAAACGCNGCATATATATCAAAGCAAGGCAAAACAAAACCACCGTTCGACAACAGGTCGGCTTGCTGAGAAACGCGGCCGGAAAGCCGCTGCTCGCCAACGCCGGGCGGAGCGCTCGGTGCGCCGTGCCTGGACACCGCACAGCGCCGGGACGGGCGGACGCGGCTCCTGCCTGCCCGCAGGGCCCCGCCGCGAGCAGCTCCCAAAGCCCCTTGGTTAAAGCCGGCCCCACGCATCACCTCTCCGCCCCGGGCGCTCCAACCTGCCGGGAAGATGTTTTCTTCGCTCCCGCCCCAAGCTGATGCCTCGCCACGTCCGCGCTGCTGGGAGATCCGGACGGCGGCATTCAGGCACCGAGCGGCAGCTACCGCTCTGCTCGTTTCCAGCCCTCACACTTTGAAACGCCCTAGAACGAGCAAAGAGACGCACACGGCGAATGACACTCAACGTAAACTGCAATTTCACCCGGCAAGAACTGCTCTAGATTAACTACAAATCAAATGGGAAATTCTTCCTAGCCTAGTTAAAATGCACAACACTCCAACAAGCAAAATGTAAGAAACTGCCCTATAGAACTGTAAAAGAAAGAAACCTATTTTCACTTTCCCACACCTCCATCAAGCATCCCCATGTTCCTCTATGGGAAAAGAGTAACTCAAGTGCAAGCACACGGCAGGGAAAGAATGACTTTGAGCTGAGTACCATTGAGTGCCATGCATTCATTGCATTTGGAGCTGCCTGATGGACAGCACGAATGCATCTTCTGCACACTTACACACGTGCAGAAGTGTCTGTGGGGCTTTCACAGCCGCCTGATAGGGGAACCCAAGAAGCATTTTGGGGATGCCTCCATAAGCAGAGGGGAAGGCTATCGCAAAGAAAGCAATGTATAAAACATGAACATTAAATCAATGCTTCGTGGAGAAATGTCTTACGTTTAGTTGAGCTTTATCTTAAATCATATTTAAAAGCTAGCACTGTATACAAATCAATATTGATGCCATCTAAAATACACCACTATCATCTGCACTGATAAATGCCAGTTTCCAGCCAGGACAAAGTGACTTCTTGGAAGAATTTCAAGGACTTCCAATCTCTTCTGGCATCTCAGCGACTGAAGCCAAAGCTGTACTCCTGTGCCAACTTCAGGCTCTGCTCCAGTGCATTAAAACCGGTTTGAGATGCCATCGTGTTCGTCATACAAGGAGCAGAAGTAAGGTCACCTGAATCATTTTTTCATTTGATTTCCAGGCTTTAAGTTAAACAGATTTATACGTTTTCAAGGGTTCGTAGCTTACGCAGAGCACACATGGGAAAAATTTGCCAACTTGGACGAGAAAGGCATTAGATATTGATGTCTGCAGCATCCCAGCCAGCACGGCCATCGCTCCAGCACTAAGGCAGTCACTGTCCTGGACTGAGCTGTTCTGCTTTATGGTCTTCAATACGCCACAAGCTTTCACCAAGGAAAAGTGACAGTGCATTGAGGAAGTGCAGTTTGGCCTGAAAATACAAAAGAATCAAACTGTAGAGTCTTGTGAAACCACGCAACAAAAATGGAGGAATTTCTCACCCAAAATTCAAATACCCATGTATCATATGTCATTTCCATGAAATGCTTTCTGGCCAGCCGTTTCCACAGCCATAAAAAAACCCAACACGGACTGTGAAGCATCTGTCCTTGAGTTTAGTAGAGGAGCACAATGCCAACGCCTCTTCCAGCAGTGAGCTTCTGCTCAGATATACATAAAATGCACATTTGTGTCATTCACCTGTTTTGTTGCCTAAAGGCCTTCTGAAAACCAAAATCAAAACCAGCATTGGTAAATGGGAAATAAAAAGCCAGGCGTCCTTAACTCTCCAGACAAGCTCAAGCTCTGTAATGGTATCTCCTATCACTCCCAGCAAAAATACAATGGAAATAAATTGACACTTTCCTGCAGGCTGGTGCAATTGTGAAACTATAGCTCATAGTCATTTATTTCTGCTTTGCTTTGAGTCATTCATTTGGCACAGCAGACCAAGCTATTAAATTATTGTATCTTTTTCTCCTGTAAAGGCACCCTGAGATGTCTTGACATGATAATGCTTCCTGAAACCAACGCTAATTGATAACCATTTCTTAGTTTCATCAGAAGCCTGGGCTCATGCTCAGTTAGCGCCAAGACAGGACACTTGAGGACGGTTTCACCTTTCCATGCTTTCCATACAATCACAAATGAACACCAAAATATTTTCTCAGACGAAACTCCTCCTAGAACATTGTGACTGACATCTGATTTTTTGATCATCTCAAAACTTAAACACTATTTTCCCCACAATCTGAACTTGGTTGTTGTGGAGTCTCAGAGTTGGAACTGCTGTTGATAACAGCTCTACTTTGGGACCAAGTTGTCAAGCTATAAGATGGCACTAGACCTTCTTCCCGAGGAAGGTCTAATGGTAAGCAGAGAGATCCTGACAATCTCAAAAGATTTAGCTGTATGAAATACTTAATTCAAGTTCTTTACATGTTTTTCCACAACCCACAGGCTTCATTTTCTTATCACTCTGTCTACTCCTTTCTTCCCCACTTAATACATAAAGCTGACAGCTCAACTGCCCAGCAGTCCACGCTACCTACTTGATTTTTGTCTATCTGAGGTCACTGAGGGTGCTAAGAGCAGAACGTTTTCCTGCAGCGCTCACTCAGAAGTGCTACAAAATGGTCACAAAGCATCACCACCGGGAGAAAGCAGCAAACCCAAGCTGACAGATTCTCCATCATGACATCTGGGAAACACAACCAAGAGATATTCCCTTCAAGAGGAAGTGAAGTTTTCTTCTGCAGAAATAATGTCACCAACTGTCCTGATCACAAAAAGTTTAACCAACCACTCCACCTCATCCAACACACCAATTTCATGGCAAAGCAGGATTCTTGTGGAAGCACTGACGAAGGACGGAAGGAAGCAGAGATATGTGTGATGGAAAGCACACTAGCAGATCAGGAGCCGGGGATAAACTAGGAAGAACCAAAACAGCACAGAGACCTGACAAAAGTACCATTCTTGTGAGCTGGCCATATCATGAAATAGTAAATCACGGCCATGAGATTCTTGGGCAAGACGGAACTTGCTGTCTGATGCCAACAGAAATCAGTGATAAGATTCTTCTCACATCACTGATTTTACCTGAAACTTTCATCTGCTTGACTGTACTGCTGCAGATTAGGCTTACAATGCTCAAGTATTTCCATGCAAAGGTCAAACAAATTTGACCTCCCAATCTGATTTCTTTCATCCTCACAGAATCACAGAATGGCCAGGGTTGGAAGGGACCTCAAGGATCATGAATCTCCAACCCCACTGCCACATGCATTGCCACCAACCTCCCCATTTAATACCAGACCAGTCTGCCCTCCCGGGGTAGGTTGGACCGGAACTTGTGGAGGTCCCTACCTGCCCCGTAGGTGTCGGAGAGACCCGTCGACAAGGTCGTGGAGTGGTGAGAGAGACATTTCTTGAAGGGGGACTGTAGGTTGGAGTTAGAGGGGAGGAAGTTGAAAAAACCATTTCCCCTTTTCCTGCTGTTATCTACCCTGTCAACAAGTTGACTCCCTTCCTGTTTATAGGCTCCCTACTACTGCAGACCAACAGGATTATAGAAGAGCTGGCTGTCAACCTTTGGCAGTGACAGTGCACACTGTCCCACGCAAGAGAGCCCGCAACATTGCAAGGTTTATGTGCACACTGCAGGATAGCCAGTACGGCTGTGCCACAGCTGCCATTCCATTGCCACAGGAATACCCCCCAGCTATTATCTGGAAGAGCAACGTGGCTGATGACTCATGATTATCTCATTTGCAACAGCTCTTTTTGCTTGGGACCGCACTATAACATCATCCCTATAGTCGTAACCCACAAGCACCTTGGCATCGAGACTCAACATTCATTGCATTACTCAAGAGGCATTAATTTCCCTGAGGTATTGACAGACATTAGGATGATAAATCTGTACACACCAGTAGGAGCCACAAAGTTCTTCTGAATTTTGAAGACCAGATTTTTCTAGCTTTTAAACAAATACTTTGAATCTGTCTGGAAACATTATGAACACGCACAAGAACATACACATCAGAATTTAAATAGCAGGGGGTGGATGTTTTTCCAGAAGTTACAGTGCAACTAGTTGGAAAAATATATTGCAACGTGCGGCTGATAAATTAAAACCAGCTAACAAAACATAAAACAACTTAGACTCTTCTCCATGTCCATTTTCAGAAAATAATGAACCGCTATAATCAGAATGATAAAAAGTGGGGTTTTTTTCATCCTCGTTTCTTAGAATTTGGTACCACCTGAGAATGTGAAACCTCTGTTGCCTACTTATTCATGAAGAAATACAGCCCAGGTAATGGCCAAAGCAAGCTTGTTCTCACTGCCTAGCAAATACAACCCTAGTGAGGCACGGGAGAGAGGTCAAAATGTTAGAGGACGATTCTGCTCAGCACGGACTCACAGAACACATTTTACACCTCAGCCTAAAGTATTTGTATGACCCTATCAGACACTCCATCACCAATCCTTGCAAAAATAGTAACAGCCAAATCAAGCTGTGATGCTTCCTAAATGCCCAGTAAATATTTGTTAATCTCAGCTTCTGTTTTGTTTCTTCCTTGAATAATACACGGTGAATTTGAAAAGGCGGCCACAGCACGCTCTAGAGGATTCAAACCTTGAAAGCAAATGGAAGGAGTTTCAATCAAAATTATTTTTAAAATAACCAATAACGTAGAGAAACCTACTCGAAATATACACATGCTTGAAGTTCAATATGAAATGTAATTAAATTATAGTGGGGAAAAAAAAACCCAAACAATGTATCTTGAGCAGTACAAAATCGGAACTGTTCTAGGTTAAGCGACAAAGCCCTGGAATCTTTTCAGCTTCACCTTTTCCACACTTCCACTGGGAAAAGGTTTCAATCTCCTTGCACAGACATTGCTGCATGCAGGAACTGGAGGAGACTTGGCAGCTGCAGCTCAGAGTAGGTTCGCTACGCACTGCAGTGCCCACCTGCAGTCACAAATGAGTTTCTGCCAAAATTTTTTTTCGGTCCTAGCGGAGTACCATGGAGAGATCCAGGAGGTTAGAAAAGCATGGCAGCAGCTGGCTTACCATCCTGCACTGCTCCCTTACAGGTTGTATCCAAACAAAATCCACAGCAAAGCTTATGCAGAGCCCAGGGCTAAGGGTGTTGATGTTCTCATCGGAGCAATGCCTCCACTGTCATCCCAAGTCAAGCTTCTCTTTTGTCCTGTTTACCATCTGACAGAGCTGAGGAACTGAACTGCAGTGACTTATCCTACAAACTACTATTTGACCTCTCCTGTGTGTAAAGTAACTACAACTTCTTGCATCATAGGGCACTTGTCCACTACACCATGTACACAAATCGGGCCTGAACTCTCAAATCATTCTGTCTTCCACAAAAGAATGCATTTGCAGCAGAAGTCTTAGACCTGCTACCTTTACGCATGATCCACCCCCGGAAGAAAAAGAAAAGCCCTTCTTAAATAATTTCTTTGTAGCTCAACTTTACGGTAACAGCAGGCAAGGGCCCCAGTTGATATTAAATTCCATAGGTTCAGAATAGAGCTGTGACAACCTATGTTTTGGGGGATTTGCCCTTGTTTTGTGGGAAGCAGAGATCAGATAGTTTTCAGTCTCCTAAATTGTCAAATCAAATTCTGCTGGGGAAGACTCAACAAAATAGTGACCATTTTTTCAGGTAGGAATATAAGCATGAACGCATGCTACAGTTAATGAAGAGAAGATCATATTCAATGGAATAACAATTAATTTAATCACTATAGGAATTAGTATAAAAGTATCAGATTCAGGACTTACAAGGGACTTCACCTCTAAGTTAACCTGTATTGGGTTAAATGATCTACATAATCTGATTTACTTTCTAAACCATACGTTACAAAATTGTAATCATTAGAAACCAAGAAATACGATCTAAAGCTAATTCAAGAGATCTGCATACATACTAAAGTGTGTCTTTAAATATATGGTATCATGGCCATAAAAGAAAGCACTCAGTCAGGCCCCATCTTCATTCATACCATGGTTTATAGAGGCACATTTGCCCCTAAGTCCTATCAATCTAACAGAATGCATTTTCCTATTACACGTGCACGCAGTTTCTACATTTAAATAAAATTAGGTTTAAAATGAAATTAAGATCTCACCTGTAAGGAAATATGGGAATGAAGATTGCCCATATATTTTTCTTTTCATGATCAGCAACGTGTATCTTAAGTCTTAATTCAGGTCCCAGAAGTCAGTGTCAGGAGTAGTGGCTGAACTGGTAACTTTCTGGCATCCAAACCAAAGATTTTATCTCCATCATTTGGCTAATATAATACTCCTCTTTGTTCTTCCTGTGCATGGAGTACAGAGTCCTGTAAATGCAAGAACACATAACTGCATATTATCTGACATACACTCTGCACAAAGGGAGTGAGCTCAGATTGAAAAGGTAAATTTTGAACGCCTGATGATGATCTTTAAGGTCTTTTCCAACCTGAGCGATTCCGTGATTCTATTCTCCTATGATTTTGTTCTCCGTGAATACAAACTTTTCCAGCACATCATTTCCTAAAAACATTTTTAAAAACAAAATTTAAGAATTGCACCATATGGAGCCACAATGAGTGCTGCTTAAGTTACCGCAAAAGTTTAAACGACTGAAACCAACCGTTCCAAGGGAAAATTGCAGCCTACGTGGATACAATATATTATAATTATACAAGATGCCAAGCATACTAGTGTAATCTGTTTATCCTTAAAACAAACAATCAACTTCCCCCCACACGCACATAAAGAAAGCCATGATTAATGCTTTCCCTATGGAATTCGATCGTAGTACGAGCTTAAAAAGAGCTAGAAAGTTATCAAAATGATTATGGTCAATAATTGAAAAATGGACGTTAAGTCACGACCAGTCCAACAGCGATTCACCCCAAGACGTGAGGTTCCTGACCCACTACCACCCTACATAGCCTTAAGGCTCTGCAGAACAGAAAACACATTATTTTTTCCCAGAGTGACAAGCCAAAACACTTCACTTACTAAATTTCTCTGCTTTCAGATAGAATATTTCTAAGTGAAATTACACCTATCTTCATGCACTTACAGAAATAACGTAAAAACTTGTAAGTTCACTGCAGTATTCCTTTGTGTCCTGACTTCCCTGAACTTAAAGAGAAGGAATCGGAACCCAGGGGAGAAAGTAAAGAGGAAGTTTAAATGCCTAAAGCAGATAACCAGAAGTAGGTTACTGTCCTATTTTTAATGTATGCATATTAGAAGATGACATTCATGTGCGTCTTCCATTACGGATAGCTGGGCAGCTTCTCTTTTAAGTTAGAAACAGACTTGAGGTAGCTGAACTGACTGCGCTACCTGTTTGTTGTAGAGCACCCTGTATTTTAATTGGGAGCAATTGATCTCCCTTGGAATTTCTCTAAAGCAGCACACACGAAGGAGACAGTTTGTTGTTTCCAGTTCACGACTATGTGGTGGCTCACATGAATTCAAGGCAGCTGTTTCAGTGTTGTTAGCAGGTACGGCAACATTTAAATATAACTAAGAGCTCAGTAAATACAAACAAGCAGGCTATACTTGATGAAAGGCAATGGTTGTGGAGCAGACACTGCACTCATTAATTGGAAGGCATAATTTTAGACTGCTGGCTTTTGTCTCTTAGAATCCGGCAAATGGAATTTGTGAGATACGATCTGAAGTTATGTTTTTTTCCATTACACTTAATACACCAGAACATTATTCAGTTAGCACCTGGGAGAGACTGGTTTGACTGATCCAGGTAAACAGAAAGCAGGTAAATCAAGTGATCTATCAACTTATAATCAGCATTTTTCAGCCCCAATATTTTTAGTTAAACCAGACCTTTTCAGCTCTCCTACAAAACATCTCGTGTTAAGCAGGCACAGCTGGTCTCTGCACCAATAAATCAAATGTTGAAGGAGTAACAAAATATACACAGCTAAGGCAGAGAGAGGACAAAAGATTGTGATTGAAAGAGAAACCGTGCAGTGAACCTAAGAAGTCAATTTAGAGAGTCTTGACATATCTCAGGAACAAATGCCTAGGAAGTGCTCCCACGGGGAAGGCAGTTATTGTCTTAATTTTTGTGTGTGTGTATGTTGGTACATCAGCAAATGCTTTGCATCAGGCATCGCTGAATGACAAGGTTGTCTGATGTACAGAAGAGCTGTCATCCCCGCAACTCGTGATGGCTGAGGCTCTGCAAGAAACAAAATCCCAGAGCAGAGAGTTGTGGGGATGCTGGCATCCAGGTTGTGCTGACTTCTGCAGACAGGAAGCGCGGCCTCACGTTATATTGGCAGGCTGGTTGAAGTTGTGGTACGGCCACAGAAGCAATGGGAACTGAGAAGGAATCCCAGTTTAATACAGTTTGACTCCCTGTATGTTTCTACGCACTTATGTACTATTTTGGAGGGAATTTTAATTGCACTCTGCTGATCGCAAACCCAGCTTTATTGGGAAAGTTTTGGGTTTTTTTAAGGGGCACTGTGTCTTAAGTCACACAAAAAAGTATCTGAAGCAAATTATACATATATTTCTATACCACTGGCCAGAAAATATAGAAAAGCATGGGGTAAGTGAACTTAAGACTGACTTGATATAGTCCTATAAGAAGCTAAACGGCAGACCACGATTTGCATGCTTAACGCAGCACTTCTTGACAAGGTTCCACAGATAACAGGATAGGAGATGAAGCAGCTTGTACCGAAGAAAAATGTTAGACACTAAACTGGCAGCCCTCAATACACACCATCTAAGAGGCCAGTGGGTAATAGTGCCAGAGCTTTCACAAGAAAGGGCCATAGATTAAGACTCTTTAACTGTGTAAACTGCTCTAAAGAAACACCGATTGTCACCTGCTGACGTTTTGTTCAACAGAAAACTGAGAACATGAATGCCTGCTCTGCCAGAAGTCATTCCCAAGTCAGTGGGGACTTGAAGAAGTTAGAATGAGCTGAAAACGGTATGAGCCACCAGCAGAAACCAACTGGAGCCATGATATTAGAGCAGGAACTTGGAGAATCACATTATTGATGAGCTTTTCTGTTAGAATCTTTTAAAACAAACAAAAATATCAGCAAAACCAGAAATACTATCCAGAATCATATTCTAGAGGACTGATTGCCTTAGATATGTGACATCTTAGACTTCAAGGTTTTGACATCACCTGATGATGTCCCACAGATCCTGAACTGGACTGGTTTTAGCTTAAGAGTACTGCTCCAGAATATGAATGAGGTTATTTGCTGGATTTCTTTCTACAGTCAAGGTTATTTTGCTTTATGTCTTCATCGTGAATCTGATCCATCCTTTCTGAATACAGTCTGAAATGCCATTGTACTGGGTCAACAACACGTCTGTCCCTTTAAACTTGCCGTGATTGCCCATGAGACAGAACAAGAGAATAGTTTTCCCTCCAACGAATACTCAAAATAACAGACTGCAAAGAAATTTTTATTGATTATTGCCATAAAAAACTGCAGTGACTTCATAAAGATGATTCAGAGTTTAGACAGATGACTTAATGTTGGTACAGAATTCTGCACGAACAGGAATTCAAGATATCTCCTTCTGTGTGATCACACTAAAAAATTATGCTCCAAACTTTTCCAGCTTTGAGCATTGAGGTACTCTTTCTGGTTGTTCACCTCTTCTTGTACTTTTCTAGATAATTTTTCATTCTGCTGTATGCATCTTCTGCTAACTGTTCGAGTGCTTCTCTGAAGACTGTAATAGAGATGCAAAGCTTCTAAGGCTAACATGAGTCACAGTGAGATGACCTGAGGGATATGCATCAGCTGCATAATGGAGTGATGATTCCATCCATCAGGACACCCTTAGGCAGGATAACCTCTGTCTTTATCGAAGTCCTGCCCAACAGCGTAGTACCACCGTAAAATGAAACATCAGGACTGACTTTAGGTTTAGCTGTACATAATCCACACGCATAAGTCTCCTGGTGAAGTTGAGATACCAGGGCCAAACCATCTCCTAGGTTTCAGGCTTCTGGTGTCTCGTCAAATTCTGGTGGCAGTGGCCCAGAGCCTGCTGACAGAGCCTGCAAGAATGGCCTTTTCACTCTGAGCCGTGCTCAGCAAGCCTGGGAAAGCTGACTTACTGCTGCCCCTGACTTAGTACAAATTGACAGGCAGCTCACATATGGCTCACATCAGCCTACGATCTATATAGTCAGAATCTAAAGCTAGGCCCAGGTGTTAAAACCTGTGCCATTTGGGACAGGAATGATGATGGAGTTTAAAGGCAATGGGAATAGAATCAGGAAATTTATTTCCCAAGCAGAATATTTCACCTGGTCAAATGTTTATTCCCTAAGCATTATTTCGCTAAAAATCACATAATAATGTTTGAAGTTTACATTACCAGCTGTCTTCCTGTAGGCTGGACATGCCTGCTCTAAAGCACAGATCTGGCATGGATGATTTTCCCTTCCGCATATTATCTACTTCACAGCTTTTGCATAAGGCTGCTCTAAAGCCTAGCAAACATTCGTAGCTGGAAATATTACATGCGCAAAGTAATTATGGTAATACTCATCATTTGTTGAAAGCAGATCAGTCATTAGCTACCCAAAATAGCTGAATGGCTCAAGAAACCACAGCCAACAGTAGCAGAGAAGCCACCAGGTAGTAAAGGAAAGAGCTGTGGTGCCTCAACAAAGACGGAAACTTTCTCATTTACACGGTTACTTCACTACTTCTTCCAGTTTAGATGCCAAGAATAAAGCAAACACGCTACAACCATTAGAACAACGTATTTTGTTTGCACTGCTACTGTGCAATAAAGCCTATAATTTATCTAATACAAATACAATACTTTTCATGAAAGTAACTCACAAGCATGGCAAATGTAATGTTCCACTCAAATAGTTCAGTTGGAAGGGACCTAAAAGGTCATCGAACGTATCTGCCTGAGCATTAACCACACCCTCTCTATTCTCACAAATATATTGCTCACTTGGAATCAGCAAAAAACCAAATAATTTACTATCAGAGACCACAAAGGTGGACGGTGAAATGAAGTAAGCTGCCCAGAGCCGGTAGCAAAGCTGGGAATGTGGTTCAGAGTCCACATCTACAGACCTGTTCATTGTATCTGGCGGGCAGGAAGAGGCAAAATGTCACCAAAGTTGGGGTGGAGCCCCAAGTAAGCATTATTGCATACACTCTCCGTCCATTCTGTGTTTTAGCATCTTCATAAAGTACTCACAGCCTGACATACTGGATGACGGGCGGCTTCATCTTAAATCAGTTTGATGTTGTCTCCATATGCTTCTATCCCTTGACAATCATAAAGATGTAACAGATTTTGATCCTGGGGAGGCTGGTCAGATTGCTAGGCCCGTGGATGGACTGGCGAGCATCTGAGGGGGACTTCAGTCACAGTGCTGTTTTGATGCTCTCAGTCACCAGTCTAATCAAATGCATATGCCTCATGAAGCAAACGAGCATGTCTGGATGTTTTCTGAATTGAGAGCCACAATCGCTGATAGTCACTGGACATAAAATAAAAGGCATTCAATGCTAGAACAGCATAACCGACTGAGATGAAGAAAAATCAAATCTAACCCTGGAGGAATTGCTTGGCTTATTTGATTAACTTACACTCTGTTTTACTTAAGGGTCACACTTAAAAACCTAGCATACAAAGGTGTAGTAACCCTTCGTGCAGTGCAGCTCAGTTCATTTTCCCTGGAAGGCTCACTTTGAGACTTCACAGCTTATTTTCAAAGTATGCATTTAGGTAGTTAATAGCAACTCAACTGGTTCATGCAAGATGGGCTGTTTCTCTATTTGAGAAGACTTCTCTATTTGAAGACTGCCTTCTCTATATGAAGGCAGTCTTCAAACTCTTTCCTGGGATATATATAACATATTTGCCACCACGCAGATACTACCAGGAGGTATAATTACAAACATGTGTGGACAATCAGGAAATTATGAGCCAAATCCATGTCATCACTCATTTACCCTGGTGGGTCCTCCTAGCTGCAGCAACACCTGTCTCAGATTTATGATGAGCAAATCCACATCCACACCACTACCCCCAGTAACACTCTGTCTATTCAGAGAATAGAGAATGGATGCATATGTATACATGTGTGAGAGCTGAGGTGTTATCTAAGAAAACTGTATTTAAGTATTAGATTTATTAGTTAGTACATACATTAGGTATTTACAGGTGGCGATGCAATCAGCTTTACCACAGAGAATAACAAAAATGTTATAATATTAATCTCTATATCCCTTTCTTTACAAAAAGGTGGCAAATGGCAATAGATTTCAACAAATGTGTGAGCAATTGCAAAGTGCTTCACAGAACCTCCAAATAACAGTAAGGCTAACGCTTATCACCAGTATCCTTGATATTTTTTTTCCCAGACAGACATCAGTGTTCCTTCTCCTGCACACCCCAATATTCTTTCATTCCCTCAGAAACAATAAAAACCCTCTGCATTTTAGTTAAAGCATTTAGTCCAAATGAAAAATCACCTCTGTAATAAAGCAAGCGGTACCCAGATTTAAAAAAAAAAAAATCAATCAGCCAGGATTTTTATTAGTTAATCCTGTAACTAATTAAAACTATTGATTGACAACAGACAACACTGCAACAAAGTTATCTCATTCCTAACCCAGCAAAACGATCTCCCTGCTGCACCATGTAGATAGTATGCGATGACCTGCTTGCAGATAAGTCTAACTGCTGACCAATCTATTTTCACTTAGTGGTAGTATTTCCCCAGCTCAGCAGTTCTGACAGATCACAGCTTTGAGTCTGAGACATTTGTGAACCATCTCTTTGTTAGTCACAAATAGCAAAGTGCATATCGATAAATCACACCCTTTGTCTCCTTCTTTTCCCTCCCCCACACGGTTGCTGCTTTTTCTTGTCAGACCAATCCAGCCTGAGACCTCCTGAATCATCTCTATTAACCTGTGAGAAATTCTAAAGAACAGATTCTGTGTAATAGAAAGTGACCTCAAATAATTAACATTTTTGAAGAGGTTTTTACCTGAATTTTATCCAAGGTACATAAATCATCATTCATCTTTTTTCTTCCTGGCAGTGCACTTAGACATAGAGAGTCTTAAAATGATGACATCACCATCCCGTGATCCTTCATTATAAGTAATTAAAGCAGTAATATGCCTCTTCTCATGCACTAGTCATCAAGGAGACTTACTCATATGAAATCTCATGCACAGTGCACCTGAGGTGAATCGAGAGAGCACAGGACTCAATGTTTTTGGTGAACTGCTGATAGTTTTGTGTGAATTTATTGCTGCTGAGAGAGCAGCGCATGTTAACATGCAGGGAGACTAAATTCTGCCATTAATCCACGAGACAGGCACTGCAGAGGTAGCGTTAGTTTCTCTATTCACATACATTGCTAAGGCCTTGACGAGGAAGAAAGGAAGGAAGGAAGGAAGGATTTAGTTTAGTCTGTGCCTCTCCACATTTTGGCCTCTCTCATAAACACACTGGCAAAGCTATCAGCGCTAACATCTGGATAGTATGTTCAGTGACAGGGACTGTACCCAACAGGAACTGTGTTAGACTCTCCAGTACCTTTTTGCAAAGACTAATGATGATGGAAACTTTCTTACCCTGCTCCGACAAGCTTTGGTGAAAATCAGTAAGCTAGACGTGGCTACTCAACAGAACACCAATCCAGTGGTCTAGTCATTACTGGGTTTGTTTTTTAATCTGTCATTGCGGGTTGCATTGGAGGACTGGCTACCCACAACGTGATTCTCTAAAGTCTCAATTGTCTTCTATCTCAATTGCTAAGGTTGATAATAGTCCTTCTATCTCAATTGATAAGGTTGAGACACACCCGCCCCCACTCCTGGCTTTATCTCTTAAGCCTATCCCCTCCTGCCTCCACACGTTCTTCTAACAGTACTACACCACACCTCTGTCAAAAACTGGCCAAACATCAGAGCTGAGAGCACAGCATTAAAAAGGAGAAGTCTCACCAAAATTAAATGTCAGTTAAACTTTACTTTGAATCGCTCAGCATCAGTCTTCATTTTAACCTTCTCTGCTGCAGGGCAGTGCAAACAGAGACAAATCTGAGCTTTAGGGAGGATCCAGCAGTAGGGATCGTGGTTCTGAACAGTCAAATTTGACAAGGTTCATGGCACATTTTAAGGAAAACCTGTTCCACCCAAAAAATATAAGGGAAAGGAGAAGGGGAAGCAGAAGCAATTCCATATGGTGAAACTTGATGAGATTTATACTGACATTCTCTTGTTAGTCTTTTTAGAAATGTCCCATATAATATCTCCTTCCATGCACATTCTTCTACAAAGGTTACCTGGTTTATCCCCTTTTCCAGAGAAAGATCACTCACCATTGTCATTCCTAGCTGATATTTGTCTATTCCTTAAAAACAACCACAGAAATTCCAGAGCTCAACTGGGATTTCTGTTCCAGTGCTTCGTATCCTTAAATTTAAAGGATAGAACGATGTTAGTTCATGTTTTTCCTTGTATCAAATTTTCCTTGCTGCAATCTAAGTCCATTTTGTTTTAGCAACTGTATTCCCACCTATCTACAGTGGGAAAACAGTGCAGTTTCTCCCTCTCCCATCCTTCATCGCTTAGAAGTTCTGTTGTTATTTTGATGTTAATTTGCAGATGTGCAAACCAGAAATATATATATATAGAGAGAGAGATATAGATATATTACTACAGGATTTTAAGAACAGAGAAATAACTTTTATAAAAATACAATCAAGCAAATAAAATCGTTGGATAGTTTTTGTATTAGATCAAGAGCAACAAAAAACCCTCTATAACAATATCATTGGAGTGATACTGACCTGGAGAGGAAGTAATAGCAAGATTTAGGATTCAAGATGCAGTAAGTGAGATATTTTAAGTCAGTCGTTACTAGGCGCTCATCAGTCTCATCATCCAGTATTCAGAACAGAGAGTATTTCCATAGATAGCTGCATTCCACCACTACCTGAAAAGAAGAAGTTGGCTGAACGTTTTGCTATTGATGATCAAAAAGAGACATGATTGTTTTTCTGCTTTGAAAAAAAAATCATCTTCTATCGTTATAATCTCTTAATTAATTCAATGCAACGAGTGGCTTAATTAGCTAGTTCTTCCACTTATTTAATTAATTTACCAAGTACCTGTTTTCATTAAAAAGTTTCTGGACTATAAAAGCCTTAAAGCACGGTCATGTCTGCAAGATTAATACGTACAATGCATATCCAAGCATGTACCGGAGCTTACAGATAATATTTAGAAAATATATATTTCTAATTATAATTCGATCCATTTCCTACCTGTGAGAAGAACATTAATAAAAACAGGGTTTATATTTCTTTGTTTGAACGAACATTCAGTTACAATTCTGGTTTATTTGTTCAGACTGCTGACATTTCCATGGTCTTTTATTAAAGACCTGATTAACCTGCAGAAGGAGCACAATGTTTGTACAGAGCTTATGTTCTCTAAGCCCACTTCGCACCCACATATTGCCTTCTGTTAGGGGAACAGTGGTAATGTCAGCATCCCGCATCATATGGCAGCCCCTTCAGAGCCCTGACCCCTTTGTCAATACAGCATAATTTATAAGACCGAGAACCAGAATGTGAGCAACTGAGCATTCACCTGAGCCTCTGGTCAGTGGCAGTGCAACCAGTAGGTTCTGAGCACGCACAAAATCTTTTGGCTGTGCAGCTCTGCTAACACCTTTATCCACACTCATCCGCTGCGCTGGCATCCAGTCTCTGTCATAGTTACCATTCTCACAGTAGGTTTATTTCTAGACCAACTACAGTAACTGAGGCCCTCTGCCCATCATGCTTGAGATGTGCTGAGGATAACACTCCCCTTCCAGAGCTAATCACTGTTTCCCTTTGTTACATGTCAAAGCGAAAGCACTGTCTGCTGGGATGCACAGGGAAGGAAAATACAACTAAGGAAACTTAGCTACGAGAATTGTTGAAGTAAGCTGTCAGAAAGATATTATATCAAATCAAAAACCTGTTGGTGCTCAGGACATCTAATGAAATCCAATACTTTGCGAACTCATTGTCCCTTTTCTTGTTATCTGATGATTTGGGTTACAAGATCTAGAAACACAGTATTTAACCACCAGATCAACAATTTTATCTAAGTCAGATGATCAACAGTAAGAGGTACTAAAGTCAGAGTGGATTTATTAACGTTGTGCAATACCATGATGTCCAACTTCAAATGTAGGACTGGTATCAGGTTATAAAATGCAAGAGATGACCCCTACTGAAGTTACTATCAAGTATTTTAAGAAAAGACCCAGTGAAGCTAAAGGGAAACAATAACAAGGAGACACAACAGAGAGTACTCAGAATTACAGTATCGCTAATCCAAAGGTAAGAGCAAACCTGAACTGATCAAGCTTTCTCTGAACAACACTTTAACTTAGCCATCTATTTTACACAGGCTAAATCACCCCACATCAATCCTGATTTAAAGAAAACAGTCAGGATTTTCACTTTCCTGGGCTGGCTGCAAACTGTTTGCCTTTCACTTGTGTATGATGTTTATGTTAGTTCCCAAATTTGTATTTTCAAGGAAAACGAAGCTGGAAACATATCACTTTATCATAGAACCATTTAAGACAGAAGGGACCTTCGAAGGTCATTGAGTCCAACTCCCCTGCAACGAACAGGGGGATCTACAGCTCAATCAGGTGCTCAGAGCTCCACCCAACCTGACCCTGAATGTTTTCAGGGACGTGACACCCACTCAACCCCAAGCAACGCGCTCCAATCCCAGTGAATACATACATCTAAAGGCGCTTCAAAAGCTGGATCCAACATCTTTAGAAGTATAAAATACCCCCCCTCCAAAGAAAGTTGGTAAAAATTTCACACTAGGTTTTTTTTTAAACACCATCTTGGAAAATGCTAGACCTAAGATACATCAGATATTAAACCACAGCTAAACTTGATCTCAGCCAAAGGGTATTTGCCTGTATTCAGTTTTGAGTAACATCTATATCAGATTGGCACTCACAGACCATGCAGTGACCTTTCTAAAATTCGTTTTTAATGTTTGGTTTTATGGGAGCAAGTATAAACTGCAGCCCAGATGCTGCCTTTAAAGGAGTGCCTCTGCAACACAAAAGAGAAGATGGGAGGAAGGACCTTGTGAGCCCATACTTGTAACTCAAAAGAAAACAGGGTGTCAATATTACTTTAAAAAGCTTAAAAATCCTTAAATCAATGATAAAAAAAAGGGCTAGTTAGCTTCACAGATAATTACCTTAAAAAAAAACCAACGACAAACCAGCTGGATATAAGCTACGGCATCATAGTATGTTGATTTCTTGTGAATCTGGGAATAAAAATGGAAGGGCTCACATAATTTGATAGAGTTGATTACCGAAAAGCTTTTTGTTTTTATTAAGGAAAGAAGATGTCCTTCCAGTCCTTGCTGACAACGCTGAAAATTACAGAAATAGCAGAGCAAGCTATCATAGATTTCTTGAACAGGGCAGGATATTTTGTGGCATTGTGAAAAGGCTTTTCTTCCCAGCTGGTTTTAAATGATACCAAATATAAAATCCTTTGGACTTCAATCATCCTGGCAAAGGAGAGAAGGGTCAGGAGCGTTTAATATCTGAGTCTTTATCTGGATGCTCTCTGTTCTACTGATGCAGGAAAACGTCTGTTTCAATCTAGCAACTTTTCCATTTCTAAATTCTGCCTCTCAGAGCAACAAAACAACAGCATTCCTCGGCTCAATCATGAAACGAGGCTTTAAGAAATGCAATAGCAAACCTTGAAGGGTGAATATTAAAGCTACCTTCTTCTCTGTACAGCCAGAGTTGCAGTCAAACACGTATGAGTTCTGCTGACAGTGCCTTCATGCTGGCTCTGAGGGACAGCAAGTGAAATAACATTAAGAAATATCTGTAGGCTTGTCATGTGCTAATATCCTTTTGATAACGCGAACTGTTAATCCTAACCCAGGTAAAGAGAAGAAAAGAAATTGGGTTCTTATCTTAAAGAGTCCACATTGGCCAGATGAACGTTTCAAGGTCATCCAATATTGCTATAAACAAAACAACCCTATTGGCTCTATTATATTGCTAAAATCCCATCTGACCGGCAACGTTTTCACCAAACACAAGCAATTTATTTTTTGTTTTAAGCTTTAATTAACTATTATAGATTGAAGTGAAATAATTAATAACTTTAAAGTACACTGACCCAGAGAGCCAATACCTCAATCAGGTAAAGCCTGGGGAAAGGGAATGCATGAAATGAAATGAAACCATTCTGTCCTCTCAATCTCACCCAGTAAATCAAATAAAAGAATTTCTATATTAATTGGCAGTGAGTCTATGTCTAGTCTGACTGCTGACACAGTTAGCCATAGTAATAAAAAACATTTCTGTGGGGAGTGGAAGTGCAGTTTGAATGTTAATAAAGCCTTCATTTCATGTCCTGATTGATTCGTAACAATCAAGCGGCAATGTCCCTGCCTCTATTGCCTATCTCAGTGAAATCACAGAAATCAAGTAATTTATGGATTGATAACTCGTACAAGTGACTCTGTGCAGGGAATTCCACTTCGGAGACGGTTCTGGAAAAGCATAATGATCATTATGGGATAATTACTGCAGGACAAGTTTTGAATTCCGAGCATTTTTTCCATTCCACGCTGTGTACTTCTATCACAAATTGACTTTGTTTAGCAAATGCACTACGGAAGAAAAGGCTCTTTGGTGCAACCTGGACAGGAAAATCATTTGCCCTCTGCCTTAAAAAAATTTGAAGTGTTCAGACCTCTTTTTGAAAGAATTTAGAGATAGTACGTTCTGAGTCTCCTCCAAACAAGCCCACAAAACCTCAGCCGAGTAATTGATTACCTAAACCTCTCCCACAACTGCCTTGCTTTGTTGTTACATACAATAACGGGGTAGACCAGTGTTAGGCCCAGACCATGTGTTAGGGTTGCATTTCACTAAAAATTTTTTTGCAACTCACCTTTTAAGTAAGTTTAAGATATTTACATTTCTATTTTTCAAACAGTTCAGTAAATGTGAGTACGTGAATTCCACTATTAAAAGCAGCACTTGAAAAATCTTCTGATACTAAACATCTTATTTTCAGTATTTTCTTCACACACTAAATGTGAGCGATCGCTCCTCACGAAGCCCTTCATATGTCTCTAAAGGCCTCAAAGGTCATTTCAGTTCTTATTAACACGGAATAAAAAGAGCTCAATACTGTCCCTAAGCCACTAGTGTTTCTTGTTTCATTATTTGAGCCATCGCTTCTACATAAGAAAGATTTCCAAATGTTGAAGCCTACTAGGTAAAACAAATCAATGAAAATTTGATGATTTTTCTCCTCTGCGGAAAGAAGGAGCTGTTCAAAATATAATCGTATCTGACAGGGGTTTGCCTGGTAGTTTTGGAAGGAGGAGCTGAGCATACAAAGATTGAAATTTTCATTTTCTAGTCAAAAGACAGCTTTCAAAACAGTCGCTTTTGTACCTTACAGCAGTGACAATCGAGCACGTTGGGTGTTCCCAAGAATTAAATAATACTTAAATACAGACCATGTGATGAGAAATTTGAAAAGAAAAAGACTCTGGAAAAAACGTGAAAGGATGATATGCAGCAACACGCAAAGAAATTCCCATATCTTTTCTTGCTATGGCCAAGAGATGAAATGGTCAGCTTGACTAACAAGAAGATCTATACAGGAAAAAAAGAATTAGAAGGGAAGCAACCGTTACTTTAAAGGTTGAGAAAACTGATAGATTAATTAAATGTGTCTTCACAAAAATTATTTCAGGAAATCAGACTTTCAAATATTTTGCCTGCCCTCTTGTTTTGGGCTAAGCATCAACAGTACACTGCTGTGTACTTTGAGCACTGAATTATGACCTTCTGCAGAAGCACTCCATTTGGCATCACGGCTTCACAAATTACATACAAAATGATATTCCTGAAGAAATATACAACTAAGCAAAGTTTTTCCTAGTGGCTGCAGAGGAGATCTAGGATTAAGCAAAAACGAGGAGTGATTTGTCCCTGACTTCCTTTGGTAATATGCACTCTATTTTTTAAGTTGTTCATGTTAATAAGCACTCAAAATAGGTCTGAAAATCCTTAGGTCTATTTGGAATGAGTACTGCAGAATAGCAGATGAGGAACAGGACTTGATTCACACAGCAGCCATTTTTCAGTAAACCAAGCTGTTCTGAGAACAAGCTTAGGGTCTTCACTGCTGAGTAACTCCGGCCTAATTCCTTTACTTCAGCAGCAATGATTTAGTTTCAACATCCTCCTTGAGATAAATGAAAGGCTGGCTGCTCTACTAGTTTTTCAAATCAACATCACATAACATTAGTCTCCGTAGGATAGAAAAGAAACAAATGACTGCAGTCACAGAGGGCAGGGACATGACAGACAAAAAACAAGCCAAAACAGTCTGATTGATAGCAGAGAATATTGATAAACCATCACGATGTAGAACAAACACTTATCTCTACCTTTCCCAGTTCTGGAGAAAAAAGTGTATAAAACAGCCACGAAGCAATATCTTGATACTTTGGCATTAACAATATGAGTAAAATTGAAGCCCCTGGATCTTCAAGAGGCTGTACTACAGCACCGCTACTGTTAAACAAATACGGCTGTGTTGTCTTTACGTTTATTTGCTAAGGAGCTGTCCCCGAAGCTGAACCCTTTAGATGTAAGAGGAGGTATGTATTAAGGGTTAATCTGACTCATTAACAAAGAACAGTCAAGCTTTCTTATATGTGAGGTAAGCGTAAGTGCCAGAATTTGGACAGCTAGCTGAGAACAGCAAATTAGAGTTTGCTTGTCAGCAAATACAATGGAGGTTAGACATATTCCATGCTAACGGGAAACAGGGAGATCATAAACATAAATATTCACCCAACTTTTTAGAAGATATGCTCAAAATCTTTCAATATTCTCAACAAGAAATACTGAATTCATATTTCCTAAATAGAAGTATATAACGCATTACACTTTTTTAATAGAAAGTTAAAAAAAAAAAGTTTTACCTGTTTGGGCATTTATTTCAACTATATCAACTCCTTATCAAGCACATCATTTTATAGACACAGAACAGAAGCTTCAACCAATTTAAGTTCTGAATGCATCCAGCAAAGACAGAGGGGCAACATGAATATCTTGATTCTTACTGATGTCTATGCAAGACTGACGAGCTTGATTCAGAAGTATCACAGTCTTAGAATAATTTCTGAAAAGATACCTGAAATTCTGGCTGGGCTTTTTGTAATACTGCCATATTACCTTAAAAGATCTTATGCTGGACTGTTTGTTTAACAAAACATGAGGGGTTCAGGCTTGTGTAATAAGTGCACACTGTACAACGCACATATTTCAGGCAATATTTAGGGTGCTTCAGTGCAGAAAGACTCGAGTCTGTAGCACTCTGAGCTGTGGGGCATTAGATGACTGATAGATCTGCCAAGGTGCATCCTTGGATCTCATATTAGGCTTTTTACAAAAACATGACATTTTGTAATAGGATACCTTGAAAAAAAAGTTTTACATGACAATAGTCTAAAATACAGCTTCTATTCCTGCCACTCAGTCTAATCAAAAGCAAATTTTACTGAAAGAACTACAGCACTGCTTAACAAGGTTGTCTGCTACAGTTAGAAGTTTCTATAAAAGCTTTCCCATAACAGAAAAAAGTTAGATTTTCCATTTTATAACAGTATGCTTATTAGAAAATAAGCATTTTCTAATTATTTCAGAACTCTGAATGGCCGCATTTATTTTCCCCAATGTTTACTATAGATTTCTTCTTAAAAGATTTTCTTTTTCCTCTGGACGTGACCGAATCATAAAATCCTGCAACTTTTAGATAGTCACAGTTACATAAAAAGAGATATTAAACTAATCTGAGCATTTAAATAAAATTAATTGAGATTGCTTAGGCCTTAATTGAATGCCACATCTTAATTTTTTTTTAGTTTTTAATTCCAGAACTTCTTGCTATTTAAATTAGATTTTGGTATTGCAAGCAGTGGCTGACCTCTCTAATTTTGACAGTGAAGAATGATGGAGCACTAGAGTTTACTCATATTTTAAAAAGCGGTAGGAACATTTGGGGACAAGGACATAAATGGTTATTTTAGTAATGAGTCAGAGAACATGAAGTTCCTGGACCATACTTTTTGTGGGCAGCTTTAAAAATAAAAAAGAATAGAGATTTTCCCAAGAACTTCAAAGGATTCTGTCTTCCAAGCATAGCTAGTACTTGAACCGAAACATTTCCCTTATACACCTGGTAATTTTGGTGCCACTCTGCTTGGGAAGTCTGAAGGCTAGATCATTGCTGCTACTCTATTTAAGGAAGCTGAAAAAATAGCTAGACATGCAATTAATTATTTTCTTGGGGCATAAGAAGCAGATAGTTAAAATCTCTACACCTCACCATATCCTTCCTTTAGGATGACCAATAACTTATTCATGCCTTCACTACTTACAAGTGTAGTGCAGCTATTCAGGACACGTGCCAGTACAGCACACACTTAAGATAAGATGCACAAAATACTTAGAATCTTTTGACTAGAGATATTATTTATTTATCACATGGAAAATTGCCTCCTTGTATCCAGACTTATTTAAGTCTTCTTGTTCTCTTGATACACTCTATGGAATTTTTGTGCTCACAGTAGTTTGTATATAATAACATCACATTAATTCCATACGTTATTCCCTGAAACTGTTAACGCTAGGATTTTATCTGCAAGTATTTGAACATGGTAAATAACTCAAGCAAGTTCTTCTCAACATGCATTAACACCTTTCACTGCTTCGTTTGTCAGAAGCAATTTCCTCTTCTCTCTCCACATCACTTGTATTTAAGTTCATTGTTCTACAAGTGGCACTGATGTTTTAATGCAAAGTTTAGGCTTAGCAAAACTGCTCATCTACATAGCGCAATACCTAAAATGGCTGACTATTGATTTTTTAAATAATCGTGGTTTCTTCTCATATTTTTCTTAAACACCAAATGCAAAGAAAGAAGATAGTACATAGACAAATACACAATTTTGGGACAAAAGTCTTAAAACTAGTTAGCTTTCAATTTAGAGAAATGTATTGCCTTGTTTTTAACGTAGAATATGAAATAAATTCAAGTCTTAAATGAAATCTACCTTGTTCATTCAAGAAAAGAATTCAGTAGGACACTGTGAATTAATATGCCAGTGTCTAATCAGTAGCGCATAAAAATAGTTGATTTTTTTCCCAGTCCGTAACAACTTCTAACAGTACAGTATTTACTTGAATTTTGGACATAAGAATTTTAAAAGACATACGTTAGAGCTATTCAATTATGAAGAGAGACAGCAATATTTTTAGAAAGACATTCCTAAGCAAGCCATTTAAGATATATTACACAAAGGTGTCCAGAGTCTTGACATATATCTTGAGCATGGACGATATGTCTGCAGGAATGCCTGTAGTTTCATGTCAATTTTTCAAATTCTAG
Source organism: Syrmaticus mikado (assembly GCA_003435085.1). Lineage (NCBI taxonomy): Eukaryota > Metazoa > Chordata > Aves > Galliformes > Phasianidae > Syrmaticus > Syrmaticus mikado. The sequence goes on along the minus strand of QGNR01000061.1, from coordinate 2,857,834 downwards.
TCATCAGTTTAATAATTCCCCCATTTTTAAAAGCTATCAGCTAGTTTGGCCTTCAGAGTCCTGTCATTTTATTAAAAAGTTAATTTTAAAAAACGTCTGCATTACTCTTAGCAGACAGAAGTCTTTGGAATTATTTTTTCTTTACTGTTCATCTCAGTACTGATCAAAAAGAAAGGAACAATCAAACAGATGAACTCCAGCCTTTCTAGCTTCTGTTACTTCCATAGGAGAGCATTTCTCCAATAGTCACATTAACCCGTTCTCTTCTTTCACTTTTCAGAAGCTTACTACTGATTTGATACCTTAAGGTGTATTCATTACCTCCTGGTAGACTTTTTGTGTTATAAAACATGCCATTTTCAATAACTTTCTCAAAGCTTTTCAAGTTGGCTAGTGTTTGTGTTGGTAGATTAACTGCCAAAGTTCTAGTAATCAACAGTACAAGATAACTTGCTCTCTTTCAAGAAGATGAGTGGTAAACAGCACTAATGTTATCTGCATTATCAGCAGGCAAAATTCAGGTTCTTATTCCAGCGACTACATGATTTCACTGCAGTTGCTTTTGACTTGTGAATAGTTATTCGGTTTCATCCATGCTTTTGAAAAAGAATGGTGCAAATTGTTTGTAATAGAATCCAACCTTGCTGACAAGTTTTATGAAACCTACATTGGGGTCCTTTAAAAACTTTCTCCATTATCCTAGGCTGAGTGAGTGTGAGTAGATTTATGACTGCAAGTGGAAATGAAGCTGAACTCAGAGGTTTCGTATCATTTAATGTGAAACGAGGCAAATCTTAGCAATTTTGGATTACTTTCATTTTGTACATTTGCAAAAGTTCAAACGTGATATTCAAAGAAAGGACAGAGTGAGTAAAAAGAACCAAAAGAGTGCATGAATCTCTGAAAGCAAATGGTACTTCGCCTTTCTGGAAGAACAACTGCAAGGATTCACAAGACTGGAATACTTAAGAATCACCTATGCTACGTGGCTTGCAACTTTCACAGTACTTCTTTTTGTTGAGAGAGTATTTTTGCTCACGCACTCCTGGTCATCAGGTTCAAATGATCAAGGTCAATGTAATGCACAGACTTCTTTTGCTTAATTGCAGAGTGCTTATTGTGGAAGGATATTACTTACTATTATCGGTGCAGAGCATTAAAACTGTATTTTTCTCTGGGAAGATGATGGTTCCTTCACCACTGATAAATAATCAGCTATGGAACTAAAATACACGAAATGGGAGATGAGATTTTTGAGCAGAAACAAGATCACACAATAAAGTGTCATAAGCTGAAGAAAAAGGCTAAGGGACATAGTGCTATTTATCTCTGGGAGCAGAGTAAACCCCTGGCTATTCAGGTGGGAACAGTTTGCTACTCTGCTTGGACAATCACAAGCTTATGGGGCCAGATGGGATCCACCCAAGGGTGCTGAGTGAGCTGGTAGAGGTGATCGACAAGCAGCTTTCCACACCTACCAGCACTCCTCATCCACTGATGAGGTCCCAGATGACTGCAGACTTGCTAATTTGATGCCCATCTAAAAGGAGGATCGTAAGGAGGATCTGGGGAACTACAGGGCCGTCAGCCTGACCCCAGTGCCAGCGAAGGTTTGGAAGAGATTATCTTGAGTGCTATCACATGGCATATGCAAAGCAGCCAGGATCGAGCCCAGCCAGGATGGGTTCATGAAAGGCAGGTCCTGCGTGACCAATCATATCTTCTTCTATGACTGGGTGACCTGCCTTACGGATGAAGCTGTTGATGTAGTCTACCTAGGCTTTAGCAAAGCCTTTGACACCGTCTCCCATGGTATTCACCTGGAGAAGCTGGCAGCACGTGGCCTGGACAGGTACAATCTTTGCTGCGTAGAAGACTGTCTAGATGGCCAGGTCCAGGGAGTAGCGGTGAATGGAATTAAATCCAGTTGGCAACTGGTCATAAGTCCTGTTTAATATCTTTATTGAGGACCTGGATGAAGGAACTGAGTGTACCTCCAGTATATATGGAAATATGGATACGGAAACCAATTGTTCTGAGTTTGACAGGAGAGGATGATTTGTGTTATACTTTTTGCAATATTGAGAGAATCCATATGAACCTCAGACTTCTGATTCAGAAGCATTTCATTTTCCCTTTCTAGGCGTAGCAAGGACTGGTCTAGAAGTGATGTAGTGCTCATTCTCAGCATTATCATTAACAGCAGGAAGAAAAACAAAACAGTAAAGTAAAACTAGGTAGATAGAATGGTAAAGTCAGCTCTCCATTCAGTATTAATAGATAAAATTTCTGTTACACATAACGTTTCCTACTGTATTTCTCACGATCAAGACTTAGATGATGCAGCTAGCCTGCCTTCAAACTAACAGAAGTCTTTGGATTTCAGTGCACATACATAAAGATTTCAGCATGAATGAACCCTTGTCTTGGTATCCAGTAAGCTAGGGTAGCTGAGATAATCTCTTCAGGGAGAAGAACCAGGGAATGGGTCCAAGACAAGAAACACCTAGTATAGAAATAACAGAGCAGAAAGAGTGGGGGAAGAAGGAAGCGATCAGCAACTGTATCAGGCTTCAAATGTTGTTACTGATTGGATAATCAAGAGGTTGCATTGCTCAATAACAACAGCAGTTAACCTATGCAACACTGACAGGGAAACAACTTGAATTGTAGATAGAGTTCTTTTGCAACATTCAAAAAACTTTTTTCCTTTTTATTTTTTCAAAATTTTATTTGCCCAGATAAAAAAATATATATACTGATTTAGGAAGAAAATATAACTTTACAGTTGTACAAATATACCTATTTGACAGTGGTTATCAGGTAAAAAATGGTTTATAAATATGTATTATTATAAAAAAATATTTGCACAATTGGTTTTCAGTTCATGATTCCATTCTGCTGAACAGCCTATTCACACTCTCCCTCTCATCTCTGTCTTTTGCCTGTAGAACTAATAAACTTCCAAAAAGCCGTATCACATTCCCAACTTCTAATTTAGCCAGGTAACTTCTGAAGTTAAGATACAGTCCCCATAACCTTTCTTCAGTCCTTTTTTTTTTTTTTTTTTTCCCCCCCCCAAATTGTGGTAATGTAACACATTAAATTACTGGTATTTTCTTCAATTTTACTTTTTGAATGCTGCTTGGAAATCTAAAGTCACAGCCATAATTCCGATACTGTGGAAACAAGCTTAGTTTCTCCATACTTCACCTTTGTACTAATTTTATCTAATATTGTGAAATAAGGNATTTAGCCCTTTTCTGACTTCTTAAATTCTCTCTTACACTGAAAACAATTGTTTTTATTTCCTCATAAATGCCAGTCACTAGCATCTTAAGGTTCATGACGAAGCATGATCAATAATGCAAAATAAGTGTTATACACGTGGATATTTCAGATTGACTTAGTCAAACTGTGCTCGATCTTCTGGGGTTAACTCAAGCACAACCTCTGCCCCCAGTTAAAGCTAGCACTAGAGAACATTAAGAGAAAAAAAATGTGACTACCTCTGGGTCTTAAGAATAGGGTGTACTCAACAAAGAAGCAAAATGAAATCTGTCAGTTGGACCTTCTCTTAGTTTTCTTAGCTATCTGACAAAGTTCTGCAGTAGACTAATCACTACTTCCTATGCCTACCTACAGCTGCTATGAAAAAAGGGCCTTAATTTTACTATATCTGATTGTATAATAGAGTAACACAAATTTGCTATTACTATTAAAACAATCACTAGGAAAGAGTCCCTCAGTTTACAATCAGTATGACACCAATTGAGAAGACAAGTGTGGATTTGCATTGCTATTGATTTTACCTACTACACCCATTGTTCCACAGAAACAAAACAAAAGAGGGGGTTCTATGCTGTTTCAAGATCTTATTCGTGAAAGATGTTCAGGAACCACATTCTGAAAGGTGTTAACAGCCCAAGTAATGGTCTAACCACAGATGAATCCACATGTGTACACGAAATAATGTACAGATTCAAGAGTCACTAGGGACTCATCAGCCTGATAGATAATTTTTTGGTGGAGAGAACATATGGCTGTTTTAACGCTTGCATCGTAACACAAGATTGAAGTTGCCAGTTCTACCCCATGGCAGCACTCTTACCCAGCAGATTTAGGTCCAGTCAGCTCTTTCAAACTCTCTCATGGCTGCAGCTTGAAAAGAACAAGGGAGGACACAGCGAGGCAAAGGGTACTTAAAATAAATCTTGGCTGGTGCGGTGGCTGAGGAAAGAGTTACACCACTTTATCACATATCCTTTGTACAATGTTAAATCTAAATTAATTAAATAAATCAGTTGATGAAATCACCCTATAAATGTGACAGCACATCATAATTCACTGCAGCTGCAGGAGCAGGGAGCAGATGGAAGACGCTGGATTTTTCTCTGAGCTGAAGTGCCATTTTGCTGGTCCCGTTCTATTTCTTTTAAGATTACTACAAGTGCATGCGTACAAAGGGCCTGATTCTGCAGCTGCTCCTTGCACAATACTTCACTGTCAGGAAGATTTCCATGAAAACAAAGCAGCTGTAGAACTGCACCTTTCACGTTTCTGTCTCTAATAGGAGAAATACCCTGGCCTGTGCAACACCAGTGAAACTGAGCACAAAAGTTGGCTTTAACTGTAATCCAGTAACAAGTGGACGATCGTCCCCGTTGTCTTCTTCTCATACCCTGTACATTAAGTGGTTCTTTTACCAGCATTCATCTCCTGAAGTTAAAGCTTTAATGCAAGCAATCTGCATTTGGGCATCACAGGCGGTGCACCAAACAAAACTACCTGCTACTAGGACTGGAAGTCATAAACTCAACTTTATGTAATACAAAGCAAACAAGAAAGAAGGGAAAATACTGCCTCAGCCAGGAGCCTGCAAAGTGAATCGACTGCACGTGGAGCCGTGTGCTGCTTCCAGCCTGCTGCAAACTGCCAGAGCTTCCTTGTTCTGCACTTTTTATGTAAAGACGCAGCAATGTGGGAGACCAGGATGGTCTTATTGTAAGGTCAACATTGACCACTATTGGAATTGTTTGTAAATTTCAAGGGTTCCCAGACACCATTTCAATAGAATAGGGTCAGGACAGAGCTGAAGAATTCCCATGACGTTGCTATGCCTCTGCACATCATCAGCAATCGTACTTCTAAACTTGATTTTGAAAGTCTTCTGTATGTCATTATCCCTGCCACTCATTAGCTTATAATTTTCTTCTTCTAATTATGTAGCTAGTCATATTTGAAAGCTTATATTTATAAAGCTACTCTATAAGCACTTAAAGACCAATAGTGAGCATTAATCTGTGCTAACGTTACAATCTCAAAACTATAAACCACAGATCCAGAACATTTGCTATTGTATTAATTTTCATATCTCAAACAAGTACTAGATACTTAAAGCATTTTATATTAGAAGCTTAACAGTTATATTATTCCTCTAATCCTGGTAGCTAACAGCCTATTTGCCAAGATTGCTTTCAAACAGTAATAGTACATTTCGAAGAGCGACACTGCTTACCAAAACATGTGTTATCTAGTCTAGATAAAAGACTTGAACAATTGCTTCTACAACATAATCCCTAACTTTTTATCAGTTTCATCAGTAATTTTCCCCCCCCCCCNGTTCTGAAATCAAACCTTTGGGATGGGATACAACTGAAAGGGAAGAGAACAGATGTTCTGTAGTTAGAAAATGAACAGAAACAACTGTTTCCAACATTCCTCTATTTCAGCCAGCTATCTGCAAATGAGAAAGCAACACATGAACAGACAAAAAAGTGACTCATTTAATAGTTATCATTTATTATTATTTACAAAACCTATACCAATTTTTATATGTCTACTAACGTGGATTATTTCCTGTGTAGAAAAAAACAATTTTATAAATATACCCTCCTTCTTATCAGAAATATGTTATTTAATGTGGTCTTCAGCACAATACACTCTCAGTTTGAAGGTCACAGTTGGGTTAAAAACAAAATAATAAATACAAAGTAAAAGGGTTCTCTTAGCCTCCTAAACTTAAGGTTGAGATCACATCACTGGTATAGACTGTGTGAAATCACAGTTAGGAATAGCTAAGCCAGTACTGATACTCTTATTCAGAAAGCTGCAATATCATGGAACGCTAGTAAGGTTCTTAAGCAAACCAACATATCTTCCTCATTTGGGTGAGTACTCTATGATATGCCAACAAGGCACACATTTTCAAAATAATGCAACGTTACTGGCTGACCTAAATGTCGAGCCATTCCCAAACATGGGTTTGTGAGGTCAGAAGAAAATATAAGTAATAATTTAAAAAAATTAACGAAATCATAATTTTTAGTTTAAAAAAAAGAAAAAAGAAAAGCAAAAATGGATCTGTTTCATTGATAAAGGAGTTCAAGTATGCAAATTTAAGTAGGAGTTAAGACTAGTCCACAGAAAGCACCAGTGAAAGAGCAGGAAGATTTGGATTTGCCTGTCTGGGTTGTATTAACCTCTAATTTACTTAGCTATTGGTAATAGCTGTTGTGCAGTGCTAGAGGAAGACAATGTTTTTTACCCTCGGTAATCCTTAGGCGGTTGCTAGTTTTCCCATAGAAGTTGAGTTTGTTTTTCACACAAACTGCTTTGTAAGAAGTTGACTTTAGCTCAAAACAGTTGTTCAGAAAATTTGAAACATACACCACAGATAAGGTTCACAGAATCACAGAATGGCCAGGGTTGGTAGAGATCTCAAGGATCATGAATCTCCAACCCCCCTGCCACATGCAGGGCCCACCAACCTCCTCATTTAATGCTAGACCAGGCTGCCCATGGCCCCATCCAATCTGGCCTTGAACACTTCCAGGGACGGGGCATAAGGTTCCTCCAGGAGAACATCTTTGTATCACACCTGCATCAGAGGGCCCTCAGTGGCAAAAGTTTGCTAAGGCACTCTTTATCTCATCTCTCAAGAAAAGGGAGACTTAAGCCTGATGATTCTTCATCGGAAATATGTTCTTAACCAGAAGGAAAAGCTGCTTCCACCCAGCGACCGGCTCAGTGATCATCAATCTCTCTCACCTATGACGACTTTACTTATCAAGAGTCTTAAAACAAGAAGGTTAATATTAGCTACCACATACATTACAAGCTACACAATAAATGGTATTTTTATAGGTTAAGTATAAATACTTCAGTGTTCAAGTGCAGTATTTACTGTTACGACTGCTGTGAGTCAAGAGAGTCTTATAGACTCACAAGATTGTTTTATCCGAGAGCCATAGGTGATTCAAGATACGATCCTTTCCCTCCCAACCTTGCACTTGCTTACACTGTCATTGCGATACACGACCATGGAGCGTGCAGTCTTTATTTCACAGCAGTACTGAAAAAATACTGAACTGATAAATCCCATACATGACTTGAAATCTCGAGATGTTCTACTCTACTGTTGAAAAAGCTTCCTTCATAATCATATTGATTCATATTGATTTCACATTTTTAGGCACCCAGTTACAAATTAAGCAAAGAATTTTGCACCTGATTTGTGACCGTTTTAGAATGATTAACAGTTAGAAATACCTCCAGCAGCCCACTTACATAAACTTTATGCTTTACACAATACAGAGTGAACGCTTCCTAGTCCACCATTGCTAGAAATGTTAAGTATCTTATTAACATTGCACACATCTACTCACCATTATGACAGAAAAACAACATGATCATATTTACAGCAAGAGTCACAGCTGTGGGTGTCCCTTACAAAATGAAATTAGCTTTGATTTTGTGTCATGACAATGTACACTAATGACACGTACTCTAAAAGGGCGAGATCAGACAGTGGTGGCAAATCCATGAATCACTGCAACAACAGAAAATGAGTAGCTTAGGGAGGGTCCACATGCCTCTCTCCTCTATCTGACTTCTCATGTGTGCCAATTCTCTCTACCCTTCAAGAAACAATCCCAGGGGATATAAGAACAGTACAATAAGTACATAAACTAAAACATCAGCAAGGACTCAATAGGCTCTGTTGATCACCAGAATGATAGATGTGTTACCCACGTGTATAATCTGATAAAACCTAATAAAGGCAACAAAACCCACACGTGCTCCCGCGCCTTCTCAGTTTTTGAACTCACACTAGAAATATTCCTTCTATCAGAAATTAGTTAGCTCTGAGAAAGCCCTTAGCTGAAACAGCAACACTATTTAAAAATTCTGTATTTTGGAGCAACAATTTCAACACTTTCTGAGAAGCTTACGTCTGAAAATGAAGTTATTTTAGTTGTAAGACCTTTGAGGCAACGATCAGTTCTCCTTCGCATCTGCAGAATGCCTAACAAATTCCTGGGAAACAAAGAAGTAATAAAAATTACTATGATTTCTTATTTTCTCATTCAAAACTGGAGCAGTATGGAATCCAGACAAATTTACTTATCTATATGACACTGCAAGAACCCAAACTACATAGTTTATCAGGACCGTAAGTTCTTTGAAAGCACTTAATTCTCAAACCTGTGTGAAAGTTTACTGGCCCTACAAGTCTGATCTGCTGCCTTGCTAATCACTTTCACTCTTCACAGAAAACCTTTCATTTTAAATGTGCATCACTTTGTTTTAAACACTAAAAATATAGTAAAGCTATTTCATTTTCCTTGAGACACAGGCACCTCTAAATAGCAGTTAAGCTTAATGAATTCATTATTGCTCTGAAAAAGAACAAAAATGCTGAAAGTTGTAAAGAAACATCTTGGGTAGATGATGTAGTGCAAACCATAATCTACCAAACTGTAGAGCAATTTAAAACTCTAAAATGCAGCCAGTGTTGGACCAGGAATCATTTCCTCCTCCATCAGTAGAAGAGGCTGCAACATTACAGTCTCTGAATAGCTAATGTTCACGTCCATTGTCAACGGGTCAAAAAGGCTCATGTGAAAGGTAATTGCTACCTCTCAGTAGGGGTGGAGGGACTAAACAAGAAGGCAGTTGTGCTGAAAGTTTATGCCCAGCTACCTTATTTCTGATCATATATTCTTCTGCAAATGAGGCAGAAAAAAATCCTTTCAGAGGGTGAGAAACTAATTCAAGCAGGAAAGCTGCAGGCTCCAGCAAACTTTTCAGAGGTGCTAGAAGTCTCTGGTAGGAAATACAGCTCTCAGTGAAGTAATAACCCTTTCACAAGAGGGAAAAATTACTTAAGAGAAATTTACAGCAGTGTCTGGGATATTTTGCATGTTTGCTTATCAGAAATAATTCCATTAAAGTAAGCTGATGTTTGTAAGCATAATGTAAAAGTAAACGGGAAGAGCACTAGACTTGTCTGCAGGTTCTAGTTCCGCGTTCATTTCTCTTTATGACAGGGCACATTAAGAAGGTCTTGGCGCACTTTCTTGTCTGCCAACTGCTTATTTTTACCAGATGCAATTATAACACAAAATATCTCTTAGCGCTGGCTGAAGAGCATTTATATAAAACACTACATATGATACATTCTCACACATAAAGCTACACAACATGGAAGAGAAGCTGGTCTAGCCAAGTGATTTAAGAGGAGTAAACACAGCCTTACCATTAGCAAACGATTTTAAAAAAGCAAAATAGTCCCCTCTCCAAAAAAACACACACGAGGCTTTTCTATTGATCAACGGTTCAGGATACTTTTTGGAAGATAATTTAAAATACTTGTCTAGCTTCCAATGACAGGCTGCATTTTCAAGTTCACACGTTATGTGAGCTTGTGGGTCAATGGCTCAGAAATTGTCCTGTTCGCTGTAGCGAATTGTGCCCCCCAGTCTTCTTCTGCTACGTCCGGGCAGGCACCCAACACCCGTCTTGCCAGCTCCATGACAGATGTTTATTCCGGGGATGTTGATAGTTTCTGAAGAAACGGCCAAATTAAAAGCATTTGGTAATAACCATCTTGACCAAAACTGCAGGAGCAACTCCTCACCTCTCCTCACGGAACATTTTCCTTCTATTCCAAGGGAGAGCAATCTCTAGGGAAAATTACAGCTTCTTTCTGTTTTGGGAGATACAACCAGAGTTAGAAGCTCTCTAAAACTTCCTTCAGAACCTGCATAGCTCCTTATAAAAGCACACCGTGCGTGCAAATTTCTTCCTTTTTTTTTTTTCTGCTGATGTGACAACATTTGCCAGCTTGCAAAGCAGCAGCAAGATTGATTTTAGTTTCATGTTTAATTGCCGGGACACAAGTGGCACCTGCACACTGTGGCACAGAACTCCCCTGATGCTGACCTTTGACCAAGGCACTCGTGGCTATAGATGGATCTCAGCATCTTTCTATTTTGTAGAACTGATTATTTGATGATTGCTATGGAAATACAGGACGCTAGCAGAATAATAACATCGTAAAGCACAAGTCAGATTTTCCTAAATGCAACAGTTGCTTGTAGAAATATCATTTCCATTCACCAACTGTATAGCAATACAGACCAAATAAGAACACGAAAAAAATAGTTGTACAAAAATATGGAAAATTATATTTGTGTTTCTGTTAGTTTTGTTTTTAAATGTTTTCTCCTCAGATTATTGCCAGTTTGGTCCCTCCCCTCTTCATGTCTGCAGCTTTTATTTGTCTTAGACAGAGTACTAGCTGGGTACCAAACAATCAGTGTTGATTAAGCTTATAAAAATTGAGTTCTTCATCTTCTAATCAATATTTTTGTTGAATTGCAATATTATAAATTTTCTCAGCCATTTGCTTTATTCCCCTTCCCATACTAACTAGCCCTTATCCAACCAGCAGTTAGGAATGTAAGCTATTCATACATTAAAATGATCTATTACCCAAGTCCCCTGTGTGCTGTTTTCTGTAATAGATGTTTAAGTACCGTATGCTGTATGCACACACAAAAGCACATGAATGGATAAATCACTGACATCTTTTTGAGGTTCATCTCATTGAAACTATGCATACTCCATAATGTTCTCCTCCCCCTTACACTGATCTTTAATTAACCTGAAACAAAAATGAACATGTAAACTTTTATGTTGCTTTCCTCCCAAATAAAAATGCTCTTCAAATCACCTCAATAGGTGATTTACAGAGAAAAATGCTTCTTGTTACATAAATCAGAAATCTCACAGTTCTCCTCTATCGTGAAAGTCATCTGGCATCGTATCAACAGAGTAAAATGGTTCCAATTGTTTGTAATGATATTGACATCGGAATTAAAAGGCCAAGGCTAAAGTATGCTCATACCCATTCACAATGCACGTCTACAAATGAAGAGAATTGTCTAAAATACTAAAATACACATGCCACTGCAGTTGTTATCGCAGGCCTCCTTAATGAACATTGGCAGCACTTGCAATAGGAAATGTGAGCACCAGACCGTAGAAGCTGTTACTGCAAGGAATGTTTTATATCACTAAAGAACTATTCCTACTTGAGAACTCTACAAACTCTTTAAAACACTAGAAAGGAAAAAAAAAAAAAGGGGGGGGGGGGGGGGGGNAAAAAAAAAAAAAAAAAAAAAAAAAAAAGGGGGGGGGGGGGGTTGAGGCTAAGAAATAAGGGAGAGGCACAGAATCAGATACACTTAATATATTCCAAAAAGTATTTACACACTTGAATGCGTCTACTTTCAGTCTGTCAGACTTCAAAGTTTGTCAAGTTTGTTATGTCCTCAGATGAACTCATCAAATATAATTATGTCTCAGATTAAGATTTCTGGGTGCAAAAACTTCTGTTTCTCCTTCCAGCTCCTCTATTAACTCTGCTTGGGTTATTACTGAGATGGGATCTGTAATGGAGCCTAATGGAATTCCACAGGGAAATTCACTGAAATCTTCTGCAAAAGGACAGCTCACTTCTTACTTATATATATTATCAGCTAGGTGGCTATCAGACAAACCCTGCAGCAACAAAGATACTTATGGGATGAAAAGAAACTACTAGGGAATGGGAAACTGGCGATTTGCATCCATTTGCATCAACGCTTAGTTTACAAGAGTGAAAAGGAGCCAGGAGAAACCATGGCAGAGAAGCGCTGGTTCTCAGTCTCTGTGTTGTTACTTTAAACTTCAGTGACAGGTAGTTCAAGTTATTTAAAAAATGAGGGACTTTTCTCATGACAAGCTATTTAGGATGTATAGCTCACATAAATAAACGGCAAACAGTATCTCAACGCAGTAGGTGATCCATTATCAACTCTGATACGTAACTACTGCAAACCTTTTTGGAGTATGGTCGCTTCTTACTCATTTGTTAAGAAACATCTTATTAATCAAGATAGAGCAGAAAGAATGGAGACAAATAACACATGTATAATTACCCTAGACTGAACTGGGATGCTACAGTTAAAAACTGTATTTGATGTAGCCTAATTAGAAATATTGATTAAAATGAAGCCAGCTCACTGGAAGGATGATGATAATAGGCTAATAATAACAATTGATTTTGCTTTGATAAATGAACCAAACTGTGAGCTGAAGGTACTTAGATTTTGACCTATTTATGGCTCACATCCCCTTTCCTCCTTTGTTACGTTCAGTTTCTGAGATTTGTTCTGAATATTATTAGAAAGATAAATCTAGAAAAAACCATATAATTCACAGAAGGATGTGACAGCAGCCACTCCCATGATGGACCATTTTGAAATACAGAAATCTTGGTTTCCTCCCCTCACCCCACTCCAGCTTTACCAAATTACATGTAGTGTGTGAGCAGCAGTAATAGTAATTAAAAATAATGAGGTCTGCTAGGTCTGCTAATTCTATTATCTTTATAGCATCAGGCTTCAAGCAACTCACCAGCAAAACAGTGCAGATGAGAAATCTCTTCGGAAGGCTCAGTGTTTGTTTACAATGCAACAGGATAATCTTTCCAGCCTAAAATAAAGAAATAAATAAACCAGAAAACAAAATCAGAAGCAGACAAAGTAAATGGAATTCAGGGGGAAAAAAAAAAAAAAAAGAGAGAGAAAAAAAGAAAAAAAAAGCAAAGGTTAATTGGGGGATCACCAGCATAAAACTGTTTCATTGTTTTTCCTCCCTACAAAAAATCGGGGACAACTAAATAAGGTGTTGTAACATTTTTTTTTTAATATATATAAATTTTTCTGCAAATCTTATTTCCTCATGGAGTAAAATGAAAAGTGGAATTTTGTACACGCTGCAGTGTAAAAGCCACAGTTTTTAGAATGCCTCTGCTACTTCCAACTTCAATAGAACTGACACTACTCTAATTTGCAAGGCCCTCAAACTGGAACTGAGGTGTAGGTTTAAAATAGGACTATAGCACAGTTGGTTCTTTGTCTGCCCTCAACTATTAAACAAAGCATTTTATTTTATTTCTGCTACATTCCAAGGCCATCTCTAAGCTCCATAAGAAGCCAGTGACCAATTGCAGATATTTTTTTGGCAGTGCACTAAGGCTTACTGCCTGCATGACCAATGGCAGTTCCTAGGCTTAACATTTGCATAACATTTTTCAGAAGATGATCAAACGCTGTGCAGTTTTCCTGGCTTAGGAGGCAACCACACCCAATGGCCTCCTGGAAATCTTTGAACAGGCACCCCTTGACTCCAGAAGAACCTTGTTTAGCACATCATTTGCATACAGTGCTTCATAAGCTCTCATATAATTGACCCAGGGAGGTTTAGGTTAGATATTAGGAGGAAGTTTTTCACCCAGAGGGTGGTGAGGCATTGGAACAGGTTGCCCAAGGAGGCTGTGGATGCCCCATCCCTGCAGGCATTCAAGGCCAGGCTGGATGTGGCTCTGGGCAGCCCGGTCTGCTGGTTGGCGACCCTGCACATAGCAGGGGGTTGGAACCAGATGATCATTGTGGTCTTTTTCAACCCAGGCCATCCTATGATTCATTCTATGTAACACCTTCATCCACTTGATTGCAGCACATTTTCTATGTTAGAGCTGAAACATGGAAACCAAACATCTCTGTTTACCACCATTTCCCAAAAACCTGATCCTCTTGCACAGACTTCAGAAGGTAACCCAAGCCAGCAAGCACCGCAGTAGCAGATATTGTTTGCAAATTAAGGGTAGAGAATAAAATTCAAAGCAAAAATAAATTGAACCTCTTTTTTGCAGGAAAATCTACTGTTGATTCTGTAGCTTCTGCAGGAAGTTTAATAGCATTTATCATTCTGCTTTTTAAATGGAACTGAAAACAGAAATACAAAAAGATAATTTTCTTAAGCAAGTTTTCGTATTAACTGGAACATTGCAGAAAATAATATTAGTGAAACTAGATGCCATTTAATTTTTCTATTTAAGTAGCAAAAATGAAACATAAGATACATCGCTCAAATGTCGTTGGAATGTTTCCACCAGATACAGCTCTATCCACAAACTACTCCACGATACACTTAAGAATATATTTCATGGTTAGGATACAAACTTTAACAATGAGGATTTTGTGGATTTCATCTTTAAAATTTAATTTTAAGGTTTTTTATTTATTTGTTTGTTTTATGAGAAGGACAGATCATACCTAAAAAACACTTATTTTAACAGACTAAAATATATATACAGGGAATATAGGAATATATATGTATTGTTTTTCTGGGACACGTTTGCACTCCTGGATCAGTAGAACAGGTAGCTAAATTCAATATAAGACTGCTTTAATAAGGAATTACTAAAAATGAATTATCTATACCTTTTACAACATAGCAAGTAGTACAGTAAAAGAACTAAGCAATAAGATAAAAATTATAAATTCTGCATGAGAAATGAAAGAGAAATCCATACACCTATCTATTCAGTACCCAAACAAAAAAAAAAACACATTAGCCTTGAGCCCAGAATTTTTTTTTAACCATTTTTCTTTGTTTCTTACTGAAGAATAACGTAGATGATACTTATTTCAATAAACTATTTTGTGCAACTTGTTTTCTTTGCAGATTGCTACTAGTCTTTCAGTCTACATACCTTATAATCATATTTCCAACATTCTTATAAAACCATCGCATTCTGTAACACAGCATTTTTGTACACACACTATGCACATATTCACTTTGGAAAAGACATCTGCCTGAGTTCTACTGCTGTGAGACAAACCTCACATCAAAACCAAAGGTCAGAGGCCAACAACAGAAACGGGCGCACTGAAAAATATCTCATAACATGTCTATTTCTATTAAATACATACAAAAAATGTCAAGTTCAGCACATCAGAAAGCAAGAATTTATCACTGGTGTGGTACATTCTGTTGAGATCTCTACATCACAAGCTAGAAACAGACGCAGCCAAGGGGGATCTGCGGGAGATGCTTAGCAGCACCTTTCAGGTCAGGCAAACCCAGTATCATGAGACTCTTCCAGCTGCCTGGATTTTGACTCTGTGCTCCAGAAGTCCAAAATGCTGTTGCAGAATCCCACAATCCCTTCTATCTCGTATTCCTTTTATCAGTATGAATATTATGTAAGGTGAGTGTTGCTATTATACAACATATTCACATGGTTTTAGAGAATCTTCACATGATTCCCTATACATCCTTAAAAAAAAAAAAAAATAGACTTGGTTTTCATCTGTTTGGATAAATCAGGCCGGTCTTCTCCCTCATATGCAGAAGTTCATCTCACATACCTTAAAAGGTTGAGATAACGACATAGATGCTATCATAGAAGCAAAGAATCAAAATGGCTTAGTTTAGAAGGGATCTTAAAGAGCATCTAGTTCCAACCCCCTGCTGTGGGCTGGTTGCCACCCACCAGCTCAAGCTACACAGGATCCCATTCAGCCTGGCCTTGAACACATCCACGCACGGGACACCCGCAGCTTCTCTGGGCACCTCTGCTACTGCCACACTGCCCTCTGAGCAAACAATTTATTCCTAACGTATAACCTAAATCTCTCCTCTTTTAGTTAAAAGACATTCCCCTTCGTCCTGTTGCTATCAGACAGAATAAAAAGTTGGTCCCCCTCCTATCTGCAAGCTCTCTTCAAGTACTGGAAAGCTACAAGGAGGTCTTCCTGGAGCCTTCCCTTCCCCAAGCTAAACAGGCCCATCTCCCTCATCCTTTCTTCATAAGTAAAGCGCTCCAATCCTCTGAGCATCTTCATGGCCTTCCTCTGGACCCACTCAATGTTCTTTTTGAGTCGGGGCCCCCAGGCCTAAATACAGAAGAGACAAATGGCAAAGATCAAAGCATTGGCAAGCACAGAAAAAGAATGCTCACAGACCTTAATGAGAGTTGTAAAGGGACTAAATTCAAACTGTCTGTATCCTGTTTTAGCAGTGTTTCTTTAGTTAATCATCCTCTTTTATTTATTTTATTTTTAATCTGTCTCTAAACTTTCGTAATTGCTGTGGATTGGAGAACATCATTCTATGGATTGAACGGAATGGAAAGCATAGAAATAACATGTAAAACGTCACAGATAATTACACTGGTTAGCATTAGTTAGGCTCAAAAGTGAAGCTGACAGAAATTGAAGGAAATATGAAATTGCTTTTTAACCCACTGCTAAAGCATTTTCATGTGGAATCGTAGGGCACACACTCAAGGAAACATGTACTAAAAGGTAAGCAATACATTCCAAAAAGACACAACTCATCCTTGCTTCCTTTCAGGGATTCGCAACTCCTAAAGGAAAAAATTAGTCATTTTGGCTATTAACTCCCAACAGATGAAAAAAAAACAAAACAAAGATCAGTGGAAAAAAAAAAAAGAGAGAGAAAGCAATAGACTTTTTAGAATCTAAGGATTTATGCAACGGAAGCAATCAATCTTATCAGTATGTGAGAAGAGAATGGGCAGAAGTTTGACTCCAGTGAAATGGATTGTATCTATCCACCTTCATTAGGAACTTCCACAACAACCATCTACATCATCAGTACTTCAATTAAATGCACGTTAACAGAAGGGAGACTAAAGGCTTTCAAGAAATAAAAACAAAATTACATCTTACAGGACTCACCAACATGATTTGTTCGTAACACAAGTTTTAAGTTATCATTAGCAACTTAATTATAAAATCATCTTAATCCAACGTCACTGCAAGCTGCCATGTAAAGCGTGGTCTTACCCTCTTTTTCTAGTTATTTTCTCCTACCTTGGACTGACACTGCTGACCATGCTACTGTAACATAACTAGAAACAAGTAAAAATGTTCGGTTCTCAGGGTGAATCAGGTTCCTTGTTCTAGTTCAGGGCGTAATCACACTGACACTTCAACACAAAGGAGGAACAGAAAGCAACTTTTCAACAACACTGCAGAAGTATGTGAAATTGAGCTGGCTCTATCCTTCACTAGTGTACCTGATCTTCTCAGAAGCTGCAGTCAGAAAACCAGCAGTGTTAAATAGGTTCTGCTGCACAAAGCCTCTCCTCCAACACACACGCACCACCCGTGCATCCTAAAGGTCTGAAAATCTAATAAGACAATGACTTTCATCCCTTACAGCAGAAACGGGTAGATAGGTAACTAACACACAGAGCACAACTAAGGAGGGAAGTAAAAACACACTTGCAAAAATTTCTGGAAGAATTACAGAGTGAAGAGATTGGGAGCCACGAACAATTAATGCATTTTTCAGTTGTGTCTTGATAAAAGTTCACTTCCTCCACATTTTGTACTTACGTTCCAGATGGAACCAGATTAAATTAATTAAGTTCAGTTTTGTTTTTTTTTATTATTGCCCGTGCAGATGTGGAATCCACAAATCTTCAATGTAAAGGTAGAGCAGCTTCGACAGTGAACTACCCAGGTAATGGACTGTATATCGTCTCATTTTTGTATTCGCTAATTAATTGTAGCTTTTTTCTTAAGCAGAAAAGAAAGGAAATAATCTTCTAAACAGTCACTACTTCTCATAAGCTCCCGACTTAAACTATAGACAACCTCATTCCTCCCTTATCAGCTCCACAAAGCCAGAATTCATCACTTTGGTACAGAGAGTTTCAGCTTTGCAAATAGACTTTTATTATAATTACTTGCTGACTCTTGTAAGTGGAAAATTTAATTTGCTGAAGTTACAATGCCAGAACTGGTCATTCCTCTAAAAGTGACTGTATGAATCCTTCAGAAATAGGCTCAGAAGTATGTGAAGTTACAGGAGTCTTACTGAAAACAGCGATGCAAATGAGCATCCAGACTCAAAGTCTTCTCCCCAGCGTTTTTCAGAGGTATTTAGTTAGGATCCTTTTAGGATCATGAGGAGGCATTCATACAACTGAAAATAAATCCAAATCCCATTGACAGGTGTTTCCTATTGGCTCCATGAGTAGGAATATACTTTCTCTGAACATGTGCCTAAAAGGCTTTTATTTGACACTAAGGAGGTTGGAATTGGCTTCTTTACATATGATGAGCACATCTGTTTGCTGTGTTTTGATATTCGTCCAGTAGAACTAAAACTGAATTTGATATATTTGAAAGTTAATTTGAAATAACTCTTCAACTGAGAAAATGAAGCTATTTTGCTAAAATGCTAGGTAAAGCATTTGGAACACAAGCCTTAGGAGGAGTGGCTGAGGGAAGCGGGGGTGTTTAGTCTGGAGAAGAGGAGGTACAGGAGAAACCTTAGTGCTCTCTACAGCTACCTTAAGGGAGACTGTAGCATGGTGGAGGTGGGCATTTTTTCCTGGGACAACAAGTAGTAGCTTTAAGTTGTGCCAAACAAGGTTGTATATTGGGAAAAAAATCTCAAAAAAGTCATGAGGTATTGGAACAGGCTGCCCTGGGACATGGTAGAGTCAACACTTAGAAACGTATAACACTAAGTCACATAGTTCAGTGGGCACAGTGGGAATAAGTTGATGGTTGGACTACATGACCTTAGCGGTCTTTTCCAACTTCAACGATTCCATGATTCTATGAAAAGGAGACGGTGGAGCTGGCCTTCCTAAAGTCAAAGCAAAGACTGCCATGAAATATGTTGAATTTGTCTTGTCTTCATACTGCTGTGTCCTAAACTAATCCAATTGGCAAGAATAATTCTGCAAGATCCATTTGCTATAGTACTTGCTAAAAATGGCTTCCTCGGGATGAACATTAAAATGTCTTCAATATAAACATGGAAATCTTACATCTGAAAACCTGTACTAGTATTCTCGACTTAAACATACTTTCCAGATTACATAGAATTTCACAAGGCTCAAAGCCTGGAAAAATGGTAGAATAAACAATGATATTATTGCCCAACATACTACCAGAGTAGAACTGTGAAGATGAGAGCACTCTGGAAAACCGACTTCAGAAACAAAAAGAAATGCAACTATAGGAAGGTGGTGAGTACACACAGCTGATGACACCAGTGTGATCTGGCTTGGCACCATACGAGTCCTGATACCACAGCTATTTTCTCCTCTCTCCCACTCCTTCCTTCTTTTCCCTTTTGCCATCATTGGCATGCACAAAGCCACGCCACCGAGTGTGTTCAGAGAAGTGCTTCTGCTGAAAATCAGCTGAGAAGAAGGGGAAACAAAGACAATGAGGGTCAACAGAAGCAGCTTGCAATTAGATTGGCTTGAACTAATCTTGAACCGATACTCTTGCTATTCAAAGAGGCTATTCCTCTTTGTATCTATCAGGATGTCCAGAGAGTCAGCTACCCCATTTAATTGCATAGGCACAGCTAAAAGCTATGAAAGAGAGAGGAAGGAGATAGCCTTGTCTGAAACTTTATAATGCAACCTGGCGCACTGTAGACATAATAAAATTATTTGCTATGCCAGTCCACACATTAGAAGAGCAGCTGCCTAGTGCCTAACTATGAAATTAGTCTGTAAATGAAAAGCAGGAATAAAGAGAAGCCAAATGGAAAAATACTTCCTGACCCAGCTAAAGAAAACCATTTACAACAGTTTCCCAGCACACGGAAAGAAGAAAGGGTGCATGCAAGGCACTTAGATATAGAAACTGAACTTCAGTATAGTCAGCAAACAGATATCTGAAAGGATGCTTCAAAGACACTTATCTGTTAAAGATAAAGTAGACTGTTCTTTGATTACGCAGTTTCATGAAGGAGAATATTCTAGATCTAAAATTTGGCCTAAGAGAGCAGGAAACTGATAATGTATTGATAGCTGTATTTATGTAAAGTCATCTGCATTTCTATACCATCTTTCATCTACTGTTTCCCAAGTTCTCTACAAACTGTGTGCAACTGTTGTGAACCCAAGTAAATTCTCCAAAGTCAGTCAGGAGACTACTTTATCAAGTCAATCCATCCCTGAGATACAGCATGAAATTATATCATTTTATAGGCAGAGAGATCAGCAGATTTTCCCAGTCTTGCAGCAAACAGAAGACAGACTAAGATGTCATATCTTACCCAGTGAAATAAAACCACAAGTTTGGTATTTGACTTGCCTTGTGTTCTTTCACTATAGAAGACTGAATCCAAGCAAGTTTAAATTATCTGAATTTCAATTAACTTAATGGATCTGTGGCAATTTACTGCCATGAATGATCTGCCATAAGTACTCTGATGCCCATTCAGCTACTGTAGGGGAATTCAGTTCTAATTATTACCCATAGTTCCCCCTCAAAACAAAGTTTTATCCTTTCGCCTACAGCAGTGGGACTGCATTAAACAAAAGTAACTACCTTCCTTCTTAATCTTGTCATCACAAATTAATTGAAAACCTGTCTCCATTTTGGAGTCCCAGGCCTTGGAAAAATGCAAGCTTTGGCAGACTCATCCCAGTTCCTAGTATATGTTTATTCAGCAGTGTTATGCACTTTTGATAGATAGTGCTCTGCACAGGAGAGGAACGAGAGATGTGATATTTTCTGTAGATATACATGGAGAGAACTGAGTGTGTAATTTGCACTGTGCTGCCTGCACTCTACAGGAAAAGTGCTGTAATATAAAAATTCTGTGCTTGGCTACTGATAGTTTGTTTGTATGTTTCCAGCATGCTTACCAATTCAAATATGCTGACTGTAATAAATTCAGGGATCACATATGGTCTGTTGACCTACTGGTCCTCCCAGATGTTGCAACTTCAGTAACTATCACTGGACATTTTCTCAAAGTCATAATTTTTCACAGCAGGGGGAGACATGGAAACCAGTTTCTTGGAACTTCCAATCCGTGCCCCAAGTTTTTGAGGGCTGCATATTTTTACAGAGATCCGGACCTTCAAAGGAACAACATGTACAGCAGAACTGGTGATCTCTGCTTCAGAGAAGGATACATCTGTGGCCCAGCTCTCCCTAAACTCTAAACCCAGGAATTGTTAGGTTTATTAACTGCTTCATTTCATGAGGTATGCAGGCTCAAATCTTGGCCCTTCTTGTAGAAAGATTTGTAGCTAGAGTGCTAGCCCTTAAATATAGGCAAAGATTTTTTAATTTGTCTGTAATAGTTACGTGCAATAAGCATCACTTTGCAACAAAAATTGATTTAACAGGTTATCTTGATTGTCTTGTTACAAAAAGATTCACGTCACGTTTGTGTAGTCAAACAGGTAGTGAATAGTGAATATTGTCAACGTGCTAAAAAAAATTAAGAAGCCATTAATAAAAATTATCAAATACATGTTAGTATAATATAAAAAGGCGACATCTTTCTTCTATGGCATAGAGTTTCTTTCTGATTTTAAAAACCAGGAAAAACGTTGACCAAAAAAAAGCCAATGTAAAGAAAAAAAGAGTAAATTGAGTCACGCAAAAAAACCATCTTGTACATAAATATTTTCATTTGAGACATTCACTCCTTGACTGCTTGAGATGCCTGCCTGTCTGAAAATTTGAACGTTTGTTGACTACATCTACTGAGAAGCAGGAAACGCTCCTATGTGTTTCACACCAACGGAATGAAAAGAGAAGAAAATGAGTTCTGTAAGCTCTTTTGCAGATTGCATAACATAGAGCTGACGCAAATTTCTTCTACAGTTAACAAATTTAATCAACGCCCTGTCACCACTTGACCGTCTGAGAAGGCTTCTGAGATTTAATGAGTTCAAACTGAAAGTGCCAATGGACCAATATGGACATGGGAATAATCAAGACTTCTGCAAAACAAAATATTACAGGAAGCATACTGCTTGGCAGAAAATGAACTCAAGTTTATCTGAGAAGATGGTGCTCTTTGGATAGAAGGTAATATGAAAGCATTAAATTTGGCCAACTGAAAAATAGCCAAGTAGAAGCATTAATATAAGTAAATGAGTTAAATATAAGGTTTAAAAGAAAAAGGAAAGATATAAATTATTTCTTCAAGTTAAATTCCTTCTCAGTTTCTAAAATTCCTCTGAACACGAATAGACTTACACAAAAAAGAGCAATTTTGGCCACCAAAACCAGAGGAGAAATGAGTCCGTACATCTCTGTTCATGGTCATAATGGCTTAGCAAGCCAAATCACAGTCCTCTTTCTCAAGACATCTTTTTCACAAGTCAGCAGTGTTCTACTTCTCTCAGTTACTAATTCAGCATTTCATCTTTTCTCGGAAGCTGTCGAAATACATCAGATTTTTGCAGTTTTTATTAATAACAGTAATGGATTCTTGTTATTTTTCTTCAGAGATGGAACGCAATATCACAAAATCTAAGATCCTATTGTTAACAAATGATATCTTAAAAAATGTCACCCCAACGTTTTCTGCCAATAATTTTTTACTGCAGTACAAGTGATCACGTCTGTTCAACAGGCACAGAATTAATTTTTCTTAGAATCTATAATATTAACAAGAGGTGAATGTTGAAATAAATTGGAGGAAGGAGAAAAAGCACGGTAAGGATTATTTAAATGGGATGGGAATAGTTAAAAATGAATAAAACAGCCAATTTACAAGGAAATAAATTAAGAAACATGGTCAGATTTTACTTCCTGTTTATCTTTAATAGAGACTTACAACTTGAGTTCCAACAACATGCGAGAGTCCAGTTACAGTCAGACATGTTATGAACTGGGCAAACTGTAAGCAAAGGAACAGTCATCTATAGCCAGAGTGTTCAGAGTAAACAGAAGAAAATGGACGGGGAAGGACTAAGAATTGGCTTCAAGGCATTTCAGTGCTTTCACACTTTCTAGAAGAGATAATTACACAGTAAGAATAATTGATTGTTTTGGTTGATGTTGCTGGATCAAACATTGTGGTACTTGGCTAATTTTTATTCAGCCGAGCTGCCAACTGACGGTATGGTAGTCATTCAGCATCGTTCCGGTTTTGGTCCAGGGTTTTCATTACTAAATTTCTGTTTGGATAGTCTTAGAAGCGGATAGAGTGTCAGCATGCTAAGGTTTATTTTGGAAAGCTCTTAATACACATTTATAGGAGAATATTATTCAGCGTTACACCAAGCATGATTAAAATGCATGATTAAGAACACTGATATTTTTTCCTCGTTAGACAGAAACAAGACATAACAGCCAGGCAGAAATACAGTGTCATTCACCTCTGCCTGGCACGCAGCAGCTTGGTTCTTGCCACTCCCTTTCTATCATGGTGGGCACAAGCTGCTCCCAGCTAGTCAATTGGACTCCTCTGAAGGTGAAAGTCAGAACTGTCCATCAGTGGAAGTGTCTTGGCAGTTGTGCTGCAGCAGGAACCAAATCAGCCATTAGCCAGTGGTTAAAAGGCATTTTAATGCGAGTGTGGTGAATGATACTTCTCAGCCTGCTTCCCCTTTCTCTTTATAGCTCTCCTCATCTCCCACAGAAGGAAACAAGAGACAAAAGACAAAAACAGTAACGCACAGCACGTGGTGGCTGACATCCCATCACGGACTCTAAATTAGGACTTCAAAACGGTGCTTCTGATTGTCCAGTGTAAAACACTACAGAAGTACAACAGGGAAAGACTTAAGTCTGAAAAAATGCCAAGCTAAGCAGGGACATTTTCCCATCCCAGTAACTCAAATTTTTAGGTCTTGTCTGTCTCCTTTTTGCTTTTTTTTGCCATTAAGATAATCATTCCAAGAGAAAGTCCTGTTACGGTTATAATAGTAGCAAAGCGCGTGGAGATAAGGTACGTGATAAAGACAGCCTCGTGCAAAACTGAAGTGCAAAACTGGTGAGTACTGAGTCTCCAGACACAGATGTAAACTAAGCAGGAAATGTAGGAGCAGGCCCAGCTCAGATAGCTAGGAAATAACGTAAATGGCAGGGATAAGGCTCTTGCTCTTCCATCTTCAACAGCTTTGGAATTTAGAAAAGTCAAAAAACCGTAAAACTACGGCCCCGGGGCCACAAACATAGGCTGTGTTTTTCAATTGCTTTTTTCAAATGTGAGGTACAGTATAACAAATCACATGTATTTCTTCTTAATGTCAGCAAAATATGGAAATATGTTCTTTAAATTGAAGTGAAGGAGGGACACAAGATGAACACAATGAAACAAATGCATATTGCACATAGACTTCGTCATCCAAGGCTTCAAACGACTACATTTTGAATGGAAAGCTTAATACCTTCTTAAAAGCCTTCGACAGGACTTCATGAATGCGAACGTTACAGATGGAATGATAACAGCAATTCTCAACGACTTGCAGGCCAGTCAAAAATCAGTCAAATAAGCAGCGAAATAAGCAGACAATGAGGATACCTTATGAGAAGGTTGATAGATAGATGACAGATGAACTTGACAGATGAACTACTGAGTCACTCAGAAAGGGCCTGGACCACTAACAGGAAACTAAGGATTATCTCAAGGAAACAAAAGAGAGGAACGCAAGCTACATCTACACTGGTGGAAACCTTAAACACCCTCTGACTAAAACTTAGCACATACGCTCACGCCAATAACAGATATCAAAACAAATTCTCCTTCGGGTTATGAAAATGCTAGAAGATAATAGACAATCACCCATTCTTCCTACTGGAGCAGCAAAATCAGTAGCAGTGACTCAACCACTTTAGAATCACACTCAATGCCACCACCTCCATCTACACAACCAGAGGCACATATTTTTCAACAACTGCAACTGCAAATATTTATGTGGGGAAATTGTCCTCTCTCTTAATCTGATCACCACAGTAATTAAAAATTGAACTGAATTTTTAAATAAATTAATTAAAACTACGCACCCAATCGAAACATTCACAAATTGATCAAGTTAATAGTAACTAGTAACTTAAATCAAGCCAATTGTTGCAGAAATGTTCATAATGACAACAATTAATTAATAGCTTACTTGATATTTATTGTGAAAACCAACTTACATTCAAAACAGGAAAGAAATAGACATACAAGATTAAGAAGAAAACAGTAAAGCCCAACTTTTATAAAAAAAAAAACAAGCTTCTAGTTCTGAATAAGGTGTTAAAGATCCAATTTGACAGAATACTTCAAAAGGTATTTTGAGTTATATCTGGATATTTTTCTGATTATTCAATCTTGCAATCCCATGCTTCCTATTTTTCTCATATTAGACAAGGAAAACATTTCCTAATCACAGGTTTTAAGAAAAGTTATTTTGGTTCCTCAAAAAAAAAGATAGAGAGGAAAAATCTTAAAAAGAACACTTGGGAGCTAACTCACCTCTTAGGTAGAACGGATGCTGGCAGCACAGAAACATCCTCCTTATAATAAGTCTGAAAGTGTCCCTGAAAAAAAAATTGGCCAATGCTGACAAACTTTAATTTGAGTTATAACTGCATACCCTCATTAATATGACTGCACCAGCACAGTGTTTGGTAAAGGTAATAAAAGAAACGTATGACTTAATAAGTTGTTTAAGAGTTTTTAAAAATAATAAAAATAGGGCAGGTCCCCATCTGGATCTACTGATAACACAGTATGCATTTTGGAAACTCTAATCAGACTACTTGCTTTTTCAGATGGAGCAGAAACACATTAATCAATCACATCCAGTCCAATACAGAAGTATTCTTTCCAGTGTTCTCCACTGAAATTAATACCAGTGCTATTAATGAGCACGAACATTACATACAAGCATCTGCATTAGGGTGTAAAGTTAGTCTTAAAAGCATGTGCCTGGTCCCTTATCAGTGACTTGCAGAGGGCAGTCGGTGGTTAATGCCTCATCTCCTGATGAGAACTCGGGGTGAGCAGAATCAGAGCCACTGCAGTACAGCTTATCACTAAACCATCATGCTCGTATCTGAGTTTACAAAACGCATTTCTTTTTCCGTACACAGAGAAAACAGAAGAAATTTATAGTACTCACGGACACTTTTCAGCACATAAACGTTAGAAAACAGTCACGATAACTCAAGATGCGTAAAATATTTTTCCAAAATTAATCCACTTTGAAGAGATAACATTAAAAAGAGTTGTAGGAGAAAAAAGCAACTACCACCATTAAGCTCTATTTAAATTTTCTTTAAAGCTAATTTGTTCAAATGACCTCGTACTAAGTGTTCCACTGCTTGAAAACTTAAACGTCTAAAGCATTAAAAGAAACTTGAAGCCTTAAATAAGGATGCGATACTTAACCAACAAGACATGATACACAAATAATTTCTGAACCATTAATGAATGTCTCAGGTGCATTGTAGGGCACGGGGCCAAAGGTCTAGATTGTCTTATCTTCCTCATAAAATGGGAATTAAGAAAAATATGGGAAGAGGGCATCAGGGAAGAGTCATGCTCCTGTATTTCCAGAGGGATGTCATGGATGAAATACAGATGGCAGTTGAGAGCTCTATTTTTGGCCGAAGTTTAATTAATTTCTTAATAAAATTAAGACATGAAATGTAGTTGCATTTTGGTTTAGGTTTAAATTGGAAAGTTTATCTTTCATCAGTCACTAAATTCATCTATAACCTGGTATGCAGTCTGGCACAGGGATTTAAGAGCTCTCCACTCTCACTCATATTTACCATCAACCCAGACAGTAACCAAAACTATTGGAACAAATATCTAGGGGGGCTCAAAGCTGACAGATTTTGACAAAGTTATGCTGGGAACAATTGTTTAGAATAACAAGAAAAGAGAAGGCAACAATCATCGACAGCAGAACTTTCTTGCATTCTGTGAAGCATTTTGGTGGCTCTGGGCAGCCTGGTCTGGTGGTTGGTGACCCTGCACATAGCAGGGGGTTTGAAACCAGATGATCATTGTGGTCCTTTTCAACCCAGGCCATTCTATGCTTCTACGAATCTATGTAGTCACCATCTCCATTTCATTTACAATAGCCACATCCATCACTGGGTTGTGTAACCTGATCTTGTTCTATTTTCCATTGGGACCTTTGTGTCCATCCCCCTTGCAGACACACTACCCACAAGGACAACTTACAAAGGCGAGGTGCTTGCCATGTCATTACAGCATTTTTGCAGCTGTTACAGTCAAAATCTAAAAAGATTTTACAAGCTATCCCTCAACTGTTTAAGTCTTCAGGCAGACTAATTTAACATACACATTATTTTGATGATGCAATTCAATAGTAAGTGCAAAACAAAAGGATATTATTCAGCTTGTATTCGAGCAACACCTGCCATCTCAATATATGTATTACCAGGGAGTTATGTTGCATATTTTTTATTTAACACTGTAATGTTTAGGATTATTACCTCAGCTTTCTTTTTTTTTTTTTTTTTAAACTTACTAGTATTGTAAAAGAACTAACATGTAGGAACTTCTACCCATGACATAAGTTTTTCACACAGAGGGTGGAAAACTGGAACAGGTTGCCCAATGGAGGCATTCAAGGCCAGGCTGGATGTGGCTCTGGGCAGCCTGGTCTGCTGGTTGGCGACCCTGCACATAGCAGGGGGTTGGAACTAGATGATGATGATTGTGGTTCTTTTCAACCCAGGCCATTCTAGGATTCTGTGAATCTGTCTGTTGTTCTAACTGCTAACACGTTTACTGCTTTTTTTTTTTTTTTATCTGACAGCAATGACATGGAATTTCTAGTAAGCGATTTGCTCCTGTTCATTGGGTGGCTGTAAAGAATTTTGGAAAAAAAACTGAAAGTAAAAGATATTTTTCTACATTTATTTTTAATTTCAACAACAAAAAACTGCCCAAAGGATATTATCTGACACTTACATTTTCATATTGCTGGGAGGCAGTGATGGGAGTTGTTCAGCTTGTTTTTCAGCTCTGATTTTCCAGTACCTTAACATTACGACTCCTGTTTGTTGGCTGTCACATACAGACCTACGTGGAAATACTTGGTTCTGAAAAACAACCTTCACAGGCAAATTAGCCTCAGTCCTCAGCCAGTTCTAAAGACAACCTACAAACACGTTTCTAACTGATGCGACAGAGGGTAGAGGTGAAAAACCTTTGTTCTGTTCTCTGTAGATGGAAAGCATCGTATCAGAAAACATGCTCTTTCCAGCTTAGATAAAGCACACCTTCCAAGGAACTGTATTTCCTTGAAAGAGATTGACGCAATGGCCTACTACTGACCAGTAGCTTAGTTGCACATAAAATAGTACACTGATAGAGTAGCTTGTAAAATCATTACATAAAAATGCCTGTATACCACATCGTGCACCTATGAAATAAGTATTTATTTGTAAATAGTTCTAAACAAACATTTGCCAGTCTTTCTAGCAAACAGTGAAAAACTGATAATGGTGTCTGGATGTAAAAATTTCCCAGCAAATTACATAGCCAAAGTCTGTGGGGATTTCAAGAGCACACTATCATGTCACATAGCAGCTGGAAGGCAGAGAGTACTGCTGAAAGGCCACTGACAACACGAGACACACTGGGGAAAATGTTTTTTTCCGACTTGCTTTCTAATCCCCTTTCCCACAGCTGACAGCCCTGACACTTTGTACAAGTCTGAAAATTAAGTGGAATTATAAAATAAGTGAGTAAGAATCTCAAAGTCTAATGGATTCTGAGCACAAAAACAAGTCAACTGGCAACCAGAATTTGAGCAAGAGACTCCTAAAAGCTTGTTTTTCAAATGTGATTTTTCTAAGAACTGGCTTTCTCTTTTCAGAGTTTTTGGAGATCACAAGAGATCTTTTGCATCATTTTTGTTACGCACGTCGTCTGCTCAATAGTTTTAGTCTTAAGATGTTTGAAAGCCATAAGAACACATTTTTGTTCTCTAAGTCCCAACTCAATACATTTTAGAATTATTCTAATGAAGGCTGAATTTCCCAATTTTTTGAAATTAAAAAAAAAAAAAAGCACCCACCATTCACGGGATTACACAGAATCACAGAATTGTAGGGGTTGGAAGGGACCTCCAGAGATCATCGAGATTAAAAGTAACCTCATTTTTTCAGAGTCTCTTAAAAGAAAAAACATCCCAAAACAAGCTGAAACAGACAAGTGGCCCCATAAGGAAGGTTTGCTGGCCACCATTCTGCCAGAACAAAGGCTCCAAGTGTTTTGGAATATAAGTGTTTTCAGAAATAGCCTGAAAGTTGTTCTGAAGGTACCAGAGGGCAGAAGAAAGGGGTTGTGGGCTAATAAACCGTAGAAAGGTAGACACGGAGAATTTACATCAGGTTCGTATCCAATCCTGCGATGGTTGGACAGGGTTCCCTGCAGTACATTTTCCTCAGTCTCTTTTAATTGTCTCAACTGGGCTCCTATCTCTTTCCTTGATTCAGTTCCCCAGTCTGATAACTTTTCCTGGCAGGAAAACTCCCCCGATGTTCAGCCTGAATTTCTCCTTTCTCAGTGACAGTAAAGCACCTTGTCTATCTGCAAGAAGATAAGTTTTGTTGCTGTTGCTGCTTACCCTTCACAAATCCCTAATAACAGTTATGTCTCTGACTCTGTTTTGTCTGGACTGAGTTTAAACGTATGAATCCCATAAATCAATCCTGAGGATTTCAGTCCTATTTTTTTCTTTGCAGTTCCTGAAGTTGCACTATATTTTCTAGTATTGGAAGTACCATAAGAGGGGGGAGAGGAATGTACTTATTTTTTTAATTTGCTAAGTATTTCTTCTTTACCAACTCGTGTAATGTCTTTGGATCAGTTGCTTATGTAACAGTACATTGAGGATGTTAATATTTTTAAGTGAACTGAAATAACATCCGCAAAAAATATTTTTATTTTAGATGGCTAATTTATGTATAATGCGCAGAGTTAAGCATA
The DNA here is from genome assembly GCA_003435085.1 of Syrmaticus mikado. Taxonomy (NCBI): domain Eukaryota; kingdom Metazoa; phylum Chordata; class Aves; order Galliformes; family Phasianidae; genus Syrmaticus; species Syrmaticus mikado. Next base: position 2,827,933 of record QGNR01000061.1, on the reverse strand, counting down.
GTAACTGGATATAGACACAAAAATAGTTATGAAATCTATCAAGTTTGTCTGATTTTCACCTTCCTTTTTTTCTTTCTTATACAGATTTATAGTTTACGAGTTCTAAGAAATTGATGAATAAACTCCTGACTTTTTAAGCTTTCCATGAGCCAAAGACTGAAAATAATAACAACAAAATTGTTTGTATTTTATTGTAGATACCCCGCTTTTGTATTGTTCTCTCCCACATATCCAGTGACAGTCAAGACAAAGGAACTATTAGGAGGGAGGGGGGAGAACAAAAACCTTAACAAAAACAGTATGCATTATTGTTGCTCAGTAACAGCCACACAGAAGACCAATAGATAAAAAGTTGGAATAAGTCTGAACCAGCTGGAAAAAGAAAGGATCTTTTCTCAGCAGGCCAGGTGCATTGTAGGCTGACTGTAGGCTGTCTTTCATTTTATTAGTAATATTTATTCATTATTAATGCCGTGAACAGGATGCTTAACTAGTAATATCATTCAGTATGACCCTTCATATGATTTTCTTCTTCCAAATCCTTACCTTATTTCCCATTAGACTAATAGTACTAAATATCAATTTCATATTGTATATAGGACTATGAGAGGAAAAAAAGAATGCAGTTATCTAAAATGGAAGGTTATCATTTCCCTGCCACGAAAACCAAGTTGATTGTATCTAAAACACTTCAGGGTCAAAAGGTTCTGCAGTATTAGACAGTTCCCACAACAAGGAGAAAAAAGCAGATTGCTTACATTAAGCCAACACGATGATGCACTTGCAGAGGAAATGTGAAACAACGACAACAAAAGAGATAGCTGAGCCAAGCTTACAAAAGAAATTTGTATACAAGTTCACGATGAAAAGAATTAAATGGAAGCTGAAGAACTCTTTCTGTTAGGTCAATGCCTGAACATATGCTTTCCTTGGCTCTTCACTCCTCTTCCTCTGTTATAAATTCTATTAATGTTATAAATTCTATTAATGGACACAAACGTACATTTAATTTACACTTAGCTAACATTAACTTTCTGCTTAGTTGCAAGTATTCATACAGTGGAAAGATCATACACAAGCATCTGAACAGTTTGCAGTGCTCTTACCTTCTGCGCTTTGCACTCTCTTCATGCACACATACAAACACGTTTAAATATCAACCTTTTATGTTTAATGGTCTCAGTTTCAAAGAGCTTGTATAATTACAAATGCCAAGCTGCTAGAGCAGTAGGTAGAACCAATTTCAATAATTAGGCTTCGGTGAATTTAAACTGAACTGTAAAAATGCTACAACCACCATCTCAATACACAACCACCATGGACATACACAATCTTATATGTATTTCAAATGTACTGTGGGGAAAAAAAAGAACCCTAAAATAACCGATATTAAAATTTTAAGCTTTAACTTAGTATTGGGAGAAGAGGTCACATTATTATTTTTTATATAATATTTATATACATATATCAGAGAAGCGTCCAAAGAGCAAAGCAGGGGCCAGAAACTCAGTTCAACCATGTCTATAGTCCTAAATCTGATCTAGCTCCCTATTTTTCCCCTTTTTCTAACAGTTCATTGACCAATAACCATCAGTGAAGAAATTTACAAGACTGATGAGAAATTCTGAAAGGCAGAGATCATTCTTTTCTTCTAGTTCTGTACTATTAGAAGTGTCAGTGTAAACAGCTAAAAGCTACCGTTCATTACTTTTCACTTTGAAGCATACAATGGAAAACTAAAGCATCCTCCAAAGCCCAATGTACTTTTATAGACTTGCGTTCATTTGACATTATGCTTCTTTTGAATCACATTTTTACATTCATAAATATCACAGAAGATTGCTGAAGAAATAATGTATGTGTAGTGGGCTGCAAACCTTGAACAAAGCAGACCTTCTTTCCCCATCATCATTATTCACCAGGCATGGCAGAATAAAGGTCTGAGAGGATCAAAGAGCAGAGCAGCAGCAGTGTCTACTAATAATTGACGGTGTAAGCAACATCACTAATCAAGGCCAAAGTATAGGACATTGTAAAGGGCAGACGTTAGGTTTTCCGGCTTAGCCAGGATCATTTGAACTAGAATTCATCTAGCAAAATGAAAGAGTCCTTTAAATATAAGAAAAGCTTTAGGTAACACAAATGCGAGTGATGTAGCAGTACACGAAGTAAAAAATAAAACTCAAGATGAAGCAGTTTCAGCTATTATACCTGTAATGACGTTTTCCAGACCCTCTCATTACAGAATAGATAACTCATTCCAGGTAAAAATTAAAAGTACCTTGGGAAAATTTACACTGCTGATCACGTGGTAGATTTTATATTTCTTTATGGTTTTTGGTTTGTTTGACAAAGAGGGTATTTCCGTGCAGGAAGAAGATGAACAAAATACACTGATGCTGTCCTTGATAATCGAAGAAAATCATATGATTGTAGGAGTGAGAAGAAACCTTTGGCGATCATCTAACCCAACCCCCCTGCCAAATGAATTAGGTTCCCTAGAGCAGGTTGTACAGGAAAGCATCCAGGCAGGTTTTTAATATCTTACCGAAAAAGAAACTCTCCGGGCAGCGTATTCCAATGCTCAGTCACCCTGAAAGTATTTTTTTTCCTCACCTTCATTTGGAACTTTCTGGGCTCCAGTTTGTGCCCTTGTCCTCTTGCTGGACACCACTGACAACAGCCTGGCCCCATCCAGCATTGATAAGGTGCCCTCTCATTCTTGTCTTCTCCAAGTCTCTCAACTTCCCTCATAAAGGAGATGCTCCAGACCTCTAAACATCTTTGTAGCCTTCTGCTTGACTCTCTCTCCAGTAGTTCCCTGTCTTACCTACGGGAATGTTAAGGGAAACTGTGTAAAAGGCTTGCTGAAGCCAAGGTACACAACATCCATTGCTTTCCCCTCATCTACCCATCCTGTTGTGATATCATAGACGGCTACAAGTTTAGGCAAGCATTGTTTCCTCCTGGTGAATCTGTATTGACTGTGCCTGATAATCTTCTTTTCTTCCACTTACTTAGTTAAGAAATTCAGAACATGCCATTCCATCACCTTCCCAGGGACGGAGGAGAGGCTGACTGGCCTGCAGCTCCCTGGCTTCTCCGTCTTGCCCTTTTTGAAGACTAGAGTGACACTGCCTTTCCTCTAGTCTTCAGGCACCTCTCCTATTCTCCTCGATCTTTCACAGTTGACAGAGAGCCACTGCCTCCAGAATTAATTCTCATAACCACTAAATACTTGTAGACATATTTCAACCATTTTACTACACCAAGTATGGCGGGATATTTGACTGTTTGGAAATACACTTAGCAGGATTTCCACCTGACCAGACTAAAACATTCCAAGTCTCAGTTTCAGCCATATTCCACTATTTAGTTATTTTGTCCAACTCCAAAGATAATGTAAGTCGCAAATATTCTCAAGTCTTCATGCTGTCATGCTTCACACCCAGAAAGAGTAGACAGAGAACAAGTTTTTGATGTCCTGATCGCCCCTCAGCATTGTTGGAATCCATGCTATATTCTCAACACCTGGCTCAGATCAATTATCTATAACAACAGCAGAAACACACAGGCCTGCTAGCAGGGAGAACCTTTAAAACATCCAGATCTGTCTTACAATTAAATATTTACAATGATAAATGAAGTATCATAATGAACACTTAGCATTCAGATAGAAAATGACTAAGAAAACCACTTTTGTCCATTTGTGGTTATCTGAAGGAAGGTCAGCTTCATCTTTAGTGTAAGGTAAAACCCAGTTTTGATCTAATTCATTATCCATTGACAAAGAGATTGCAGCAGGAATAAATGTGACCCATTTCTTTTAGAAACCCTCAAACTCGTTCGTTTTTTTTCCAGAGTACAACAGAATACCCTACCATACTGCAAAATGAAAGCACTACCAGTACTATTTTACTGATAAGGGATCTATTTCTAATGAAAGAAATGTCATGAAAGTACACGTTTCTCAGAGGAAACATCATAGCTTTAGCAACACAAACATTGTGTTTCTATTTCTTCAGTGGGGGCTGTGAAATGGTTTGATTTCTTTTCTTCCAATTGCAAGGCTANCCAAATTAGCAGCTTTGCATGCCATTCGTGGTTACTGCTTAATGTAATATATTACTCTTGTGCAATACCCAGCCTGATGATAAAAGAAGCAAAAAAAAAAAAAACGAAAGAAAAAAATCCTTTGTTTTGTTATGTTTGATCTTCCACTCAATCTGAACTTAATTTAAAAGTATAATAAGCCAACAGAAAATATTTTTCCCTAATTGAGATGTACCATCTGCTGCAGTAATCAGCAAAACACATCTCAACTCATTTGGATGTTAGATGCACTGTTTTTGTACAACTGACAACAGGAAATATGATCCTGATTAGAATACACAGTAATTTTTGTCCCAGCAATATTTGTTTTACACATGTACTCACTAGAGTTGTGACTGGTAAAACTGTTCTTCTCTTCCCAACTATTCCAACTACCTTTTATTGGTATTGCATCTTCAGAGTCTAAAATAGAAATTTAAGATGCTGGTCATTGAAAGAATGAATTTAAATGGATTCTAGATGAGTAACTACTTTAAAATAGCAATTCCTTATTCACAATTTTCACACAGGATACCTGCGCATGTAGCTGACATGAAGCTCCATCTTCCTTGCTTGTAAAATAACTACAGTTTCCAAGTAGGTTTGCTAACTCCACATAGTGAACCACAGTTGGTTCAGAGGTGCGGTTTAAAGGTCCAAGATAAACTTAGTTCAGATTCACCTATCAGTATTGATCAAGCTTGAGATTCTTTTGATCCATGTAGAGCATACAACTTCTTCCAGCTGCAAACTCCTTAATTTGCATGCTGGAAATGCATTAATTGTAAGAGGAAAGTATTTTCAGAACTTCTATTTGAGATAGAGATGGCTTCTTTACCGGAGAATCATTTGCTAAGCTTAAGGCAAACTAGCTGAAGGTGTAACAATAAGAAGAATAATTTCAAGATGATGGGAGTCTTCCTTTGTAGAAGGGATTGACTTGCCACGAATCCACAACATTTTGCCCGAATCTCCTTGTTTACCCCTTATAAAACAAGATGTATAAACATTTTAACCTCACACAAATGGAATTTTCACTTTGCTGCCTGAACGAACTGTATGTGAAGCAAGTTATCCCTTCTTATAAAATTAGCAGTCATTGGGAATCAAGACAATCAATAGGCATTTCGGTTTTATAAGGCAGTTATAAAGCTCATGGGTTTTAAGGACTATTTTGGGGGGGAAAGTAAAAGTTTTAGCTCAACCGAATCATTGATTTATTGGAATTAGTTTGAAGGCAAGATTCTTATATTAAGTGTATTTTTACTTTATATTTGATTATTCCAAATTTACGCTGAAATAGCTTTTTGTTTTGTGCAATTACTTTTCATGTCCTTGATGTGCAAGTCGGACCACAGATTGACGCTGTTTCGAGCGATAGAAATATGGATGAAAAACGTATCTACATAATGACCAAAGATACACAAATTTTCTGTGACAGAAAATAATCAAGTGAAAGACAAAGATACGAACTAACTTCTTTTATCTTCCAGAATCTGCAAATAAAATAGAACTTCAGATATCAGGTCCCTTACGATATCAATACCCTTCTTTTCTACCAAAGATAAGCTTTCTTTTATAATTAAATGATCCCACTTAGATCGAGGCTTGTCATTATTGTTTAATTTTTGTTCTAATTGAGAGATTCACATGCTAAAAATAAGACTCTTAAGGAAGAAGTAAGATAGTATAAGGTGATTTTAAGAGGTATTCAAAGTGTCATCTGATCTGCTAACATCTCAGAACTTTAACTCTCAGGACTGTGCATTTCCTCCCCTATGTTCTCAAAACATAATGGAAATGATTCTATTTTAGATGTAACAGGAGAACGAAAAGAAAAGCTGTTAGATAGCGGCACAGCTCAAAACAGGATTGAGATTTCCACCTCTTCCACTGAATAAACCATCGAGAGATTTCACTTGATATTAAATATGGTGAGCTGCTAAGAGCTTCGAAGAAAAGTCCATTGTTGCTCAGATCTTCATGTGATACAGTTGAAAGTTTTTGTACCTTAACTGACTTCAGCAGTCACTGAGACCATTTATTTCTACTGGTTCTGTTCAGGTTCAGGGTTTTGATAGCTTGCATTAATAGGAGATATATCAGATTTTCAACTTCACGGAAAAGCTATACAAAAATATCAGACTTGTGTAAATCTTCTATTCTATGGGACTGTTCTTCAGCTGTAAGCATTTTGTACTTATCTTGTTTTTTGCTGTTGTTTTTCAAACACTTAGGGGGAATTACCATCTTCAAACTCAGGGGCAAATTCATAACCTCAGAAATTCATAATGACAAAAATTAGAGCAATTTTGCTGTACTGGTTTAGTTGTGTTCAAAAGAAACATCAGTCGGCATCACCCACTTGTTGCAGTGCAAACAAGAAAGCTTACATAAACAAGAAAGTTATATAAATATAACTAGTCAGAATGAAGGGGTAGGGTTTTTTTTTCCTCACTATTCAGTTTTAATTGAAAGAAAACAACAATGCATCCATTTCACTGGCGAAGGGCAATTATACTTATTTCTAAGTAGTGATGCTTAGTCTTGCATTCTGTAATCTATCACTTGGGTAACATATACACGTTTTTTAAATGCAGGCATGGTTACTAGAATGACAGCATCTTCTAGAAACCAGCATTGTTGACTTTACTCAACTAGTGAAAACTTTGAAAATGCATATTGGACATTATTCTGTCAAATTTTAACTATAGAAAGAAAAATGTTAAGAGAATACCTTGTTAACGCTTACACGTGCTCTTACATGCCATAATATGAGCACGAACTTCAAGAGTCAAACTGAGGAAGAACAGAAATCTAATCTCAGAGCTAGCAAAATTCCCAAAAACAGTTCTAGACTCACTTGGTCTATGTGAGTTTCAATAATGGTTGTTAGCTGAATTATGTATTAGCACCTTCCACAGTCCTCTTATTAGTTTTTATTCATAAATAACTAATAAGCAGGTTACAAATCTGCTGTATTTGCAACGTGCTGAGCTTCAAGCTGCCTCCCCAGAGAATCCCTGGATGCAAAATATACAGAAGCCATTGTCACCAACACAGAGTTGCACGTTAGCCTTGTTTTCAATATTTCAGGGTCCTAACTTGGGCCCGTTAGTGACAAGACAGAGTGTGTTATTATTTGAAAAGCTTCTCGCTGTGATTTATGGCCTTGTATTGACCTCCTCATCGTGAGATACTAGACAACCATACTGAGTCACGGACAGTCTGAGGTGGGAAAAGCATATAGCATTCATCTTCTCCTGTTACCTAGGACACTTCTTTTCATCTGCTGTTTTTTGTTGTCGTTTCCTTGTAATCAATTTAAATTGAAAACTTTAATGACCTACCCAGCGGGTTACTGTCTCCTTTCACCTGCTCTGGGAGGGATTTTCTGGAAGGAAATTAAAACCCCCAAACCTCTTAGAATTTGCAGCATTTTCTCTATAAAATGTCATGCAGATACCATCATACCAAATCTCATCGGTAATTATCAAAGGGACTTAGCTAATTACAACAGATCCAAAATGATTTGTCTAAGTGCTTCTCCATTTCAACTTACAGAAATACTTTATCTGCTATTAAAGAGACATGAGAACGATATTAAAGAAAAATATTCAAGTATTTAACAACAACAACCAAAAACAGGAAAAGCTTTAAAAAATAAAGAGCAAAGGTTTCTAAAAGCACAGCTTCAATGGGAAACACTCTCTTTTGGTAGAACAAGATTCTAAAGAGCAGGTACGTGTCTAACAATTGTTGCCGATGGGTGGTTTGTGTTTTTGTGAGTTCTTTTGTGGTTTTAATAAAACAGAAACAAAAACCACAAAACAGCGCACAGCCAATCACCAAACAACTGTGAAGCAAACAGTGACCACCTTTAGAAGTAGTCTTGACTCATTAATTAGGATCAGGTGTCTGTACTGAGTACAAAAGCATTCCTTCACTAGGTTGTAAAATCTCCACATTAAAAAGAATGAATCAGTGACAGGCTAAGTAATTCAGGTAGAAAAAAATGGGAAGCACGAACGAGATCAATACATTCATATAATAAAAACGTAGTTTAATCCAAGCAGTGCACAGTAAAAACGAAGGGAAAATAGTTCCACAGACCTACCCATCCTATCTGCGTATTTGAACGTGTTTCTCTCATTAAAGAGCTTAAGAGTTCACCGAACAGAAAAAAATGCAAGGCAGGAAAATACAGTAATCTGCAGAAAATATTTACTTCCAGAAAGGAAGTAGGAAAGGAACAAAAATTATCATTTGAGAAGTTGTTCAGGGGAAAACAAGAGTAAAACAGGAGAGCAAGTCCCCATTGGAAATAACGGATTTCTTCAATCTGAAGCCAGCCAACGAGAGCATTGGCATCTTGGTCTATCAAAAGAAAGGCCAATATTATGATGTCACCTAAGCTAACAAACAGCTAAACGAAAAATAAACACAGAATGAAATCAGATACTGACATTTTAAATCACTACACCGCAATGCAACTGCATGCCTTAGGTAACGTCTCCTGAAGGTCATTTAAAAATGATAAACCAAAATTCCATAATGCACATAATAATTGATCTTTACAATAGCCTATTAGAAGGATGCTTTACCTAAGGACACATACAGAATGGTTGAACTGCAGTAGCAAAGTCTCAGCAATGAAAACTCAGGGAGATAAAGCAGTATTGGAGTACAGATGTATAAAGAGGTTATAGAGGTGGTTCTTTTTTTTATAAACTTTGGAAATAAAATAGGAGTATGGCTTTCCTGTGTGGCATGTAGATGGACATAGGTTCACATTTTTACTCCTTACCTTTGTAGTGCAAGATGCATTTCACAGAATGATTGAGGTTGGAAGGGACCTTAAGAGATCACTGAGTCCAACCCCCTGCTAAAGCAGGTACCCTACAATACGTTCATCCAGGTAGGAGTCCAGACAGGTCTTGAATATCTCCATAAAAGGAGACACTCGAAACCTTATTACCATAAAGAAGTTTTTCCTGATGTTAGCACAGAACTTCCTATGTTCAAGTTTTAGGCCACTACTCCTTGTTCTATCTCTGCGCATCACCAAAAAGAGCCTGGCTTCACCCATTTGCCTCCCACCTCCCTTTGGGTATTTATAAACATTCATCAGATCCCCTCTCAGTCTTCTCTTTCTCAAGCTTAACAGACCCAGGTTACTCAGCCTTCCCTCATACAGAAGATGCTCCAGGCCCTCCAACATCTTTGTGGCCCCCTGCTGGACTCCTTCTAGGAGATCCCTGTCTTTTTTCAACTGGGGAGCCCAGAGCTCGATACAGTGGCCTAAATATGGCCTCATCAGGGCAGAGAAGAAAGGGAAGATGACCTCACCCAACCTGATGGTCACACTGTTTGTAATGCACTCCAGGATATCACTGGCCTTTCCTTGGCCACCAGGGCACACTGCTGGCTCATGGCCAACCCCCAGGTCCTTCTCTGCAGAGCTTCTTTCCAGCAGGTCATCCCCTGACCTGTACTGATACACGTGGTTATTCCTCCGCAGGTGCAGGACCCAACACTTGTTCTTGTTGCACTGGGAACCCTGCTATGCCCCCTTATGCTAGGAGTATAACAGGCAAAAATCTCGTTGTTAGCTATTTTTTAATTTGAAAGTACTACCGTAAAAACACAGTTCTCTCAATCAATCACATTCTTCCTCTCCTCCTATCCCCAGTTAAATAAATGAAAGCATTACAGAAAGAGTCTCCAAATCAATTCCCTTGTAATGAAAATATTCCCCCTCAATGGCAGGAAGGCTGTTGTCNGAGCAACTGGAAACTTATTAACTCTGCATGGGACTTAGTTTTAGGTTTCCACTCTGACTTCAGAGCACAGGAATAAAATAATACCAAGCACTGCAATGTCCTAGGAGTTCAAGCGCCACTTACTCCAAGAAAATAGATACTCAGGACCCGAGCCAACTATCAACAGGATTTAGGCTTCTGTCTTCTTTATACTTAGTTTTGTCACATAGACTGAGCTGACACGATTCACAGAGCAAACATTCACCTTCAAGCTGTGTTGAGAAACAAGCACATAAAGTTGTCCAAATTACTTCAGAGACCAAAAAAGGCTAAACCAAGAGAGCATTATATTTTAACCAGGTGATTGATAAGGCTTCAAATGGCATTGTTACTTTGGGTTATGACACAGATGTAATAAATGCCTTGGTGAAAATGATTAAACCAGAAATAATTGTCAGCGATGCTGTGAGGATGTTATTTCGAAAAACAAAGCTAAAGCTACTAATCCTTTTAGTCATTTTGAGACTGCTATTTCTCCTCAGCCAAAAGGTGCCATGTAAATCGTGCCATTATAGATATCCTTAGGTCACCATAAATTTCTCTGCGGGCAGAGACAGATAAGATTACTTTTGAGATATGCTCTTCTATTCATGGTAAATCACTCCCACTGAAGTCTCAGATACAGAAATAGCCTTCCTCTTGTCCTCTGTGTTAACCCTTTGAACTTAATTAAAATATCTTTACATCAAGGAGCCTTAAGATGCCTGTCCTACTGAAATCACATGGTTAGAGAGCAGGGCAGTTTCAGAGTACCAAGGGTGAAAAGCTCCGTTCAAACAAATCACAGACCTGTGCTGACAAACGTGGTTGTGAATACAAGTGAAAAATCTGTCTAGGCTTTCAGCTGAAATGTATTTTAAAAATAAAGAACTAAATAATAGATTTCAAACATTGTGATGCTTCTTTTTATTTCAGTTACCATTAAAATCCAGTTGCTGGGCATCATTTTGATTTAGAAATGAAAGAAGTATATCATCAGCTGATAAATGACCAACAAAAATAAAGCCCGTGCATTCTGTTATGTGAGTAACACACCTGAAGTACTCAGGCATCAGCAGAATGAACAGAAAGCCTTTGGAGCAGCTGTGACCAGGAAGGACAACGTACCCCACCTGGAGCCCAGCAGCTGCCGATCAGATCAAACACAGCAGACATTAGCAGAGAAACACAGTTGGAAATGTCCATTTGGGCACTTCAGAAAGTCTTCACATGCACATCAATATTTAAAGCCTTTTCTTCTTTCATGCGAATCAGCAGGAAAATCTGTTTTAACCAGACTACAGACAGTCTGAGAAAGAAGCAATTAAAATCTGTTATCCACATCCTATCACTTCCACTTCAGGGATTTCTTTTCTCCCCGCTCTCCACAAAACTAATGACAGTACAAGTTTTTTCCTTCATCAGTTAGCATAGCAGGAGTCAAAAAGCAGCCCATCAGTGGCCCACGTTAGGGCTGCAGTCAGGATGCAGTTACAGGTATGGACAGGGAATGAAGTGAAATGATCCCACGCTCGGGCAGATTCCAATCTGCACATTCAGACACACAGCACAGCACTCAAAACTTACAGGAGAAGCAAAAGGATAGCCAAATTTCAAAACGTCTTCATGTGGATACAACACACAGATGTCACTGCCATAGCCCGGAGCACTGTTGACACAGTTCTGTACCCAAAAGCCATGGCTGCTCAAGCAAAGGACTGTTCCAGCACAAATTGGGAGCAGGCAAGAGAACTTAAAATGAGCCCATATAAAATATTTTCCTGCTTAATGTCCCCTACACTCAGCAGAGCTAGCTGAAATCATCCAACAAATGATATGCCAACAGCTGAGCTCTTTGAACCTCCCCAGTACAACAAACTTTCAATGAACCAATAGCAAATATCTGAAGGAATTTTAGTTAACGTTTGCAGCCTTCTTCATCCTAATACAGTAACTGCCATGCCCAAGAAAAAAAAAAAATATAGCTTATTGATCCAACTGCTTTGAGACATAACTGATTATTAACGGGAGCCAGTAAGAAATATTACCCCGTGGTTCACTGCAGTGTAATTAGGGTTATTAATCAATTCCACGTGATTTCTTGCACAGATCCTTGTCTTTGCTATGAATAGTAGTTTAAGATCCAAAAGGATAAGGAATAGTGTAGCAAGTATAGGAATAAGTCCTGTACATAATAATAAGGAAAAATATAGCCATTGATTAGCAGATATCGGTAGGTTCAAATCGTTCATTTTCTTTTCAAACATTCTCTCTCTTTAAAAGATGAACTGTCAGCACTGCAAGCAGCAATGGTTGAAAAATAGAAGACAAAGCATCGTGCTGGCCAACAGCTTTTCTACAGATGAACATAAGTTGCCAGAAAGTTTGTTGTTTTTTTTTTTGTTTAGCAAATTGCACATCTAAACTAACTAACATCATGCAGAAATCAAAGGCGAAAAGGGCATGCCCTATCCCAAAAGATTGTCTCCTTGGAAAAATAAACACTGAAAACCAGACGGCATTAAGAAAAAAAAAAAATAGGAAAAAAAAAAGGCAGCAAAGTCTTCAGATTCTGGAAGAGGTTCCCCAATGAAGCAAAATGGACAGAGATGATTTTCTGGCACAGCTTTGTTCCCGTTCCCAAACTTTACAGAAAGTTTCTTAGCATCTCTCCTCAAATTCTAGAAAGTTATGAAATAAATCAGTACATCCTGCTGCTTTTCACTTCCCATCTGCAAATAGGCACCTTCTCATAAATCTTTTTTGTGTAAGAGCTATCATCATCTTCAAACCATTTTTCCGGACTTCTCAGAGCGTGCAGTGTTACACATGACAAAGAGAACCTAAAGATTCATGAACAGAGTTCATACCCTTAAGTGTTAGGCTTCATCCAGCCCGTATTGTCCACATTGAATCAAAGTATTCCCATCAGTACATTACTGCCATTTATTCTTAATGTACTCCTAAGCTTTTGTTGTGCAAGCATAAAGGGGACGAAGATGGACGAGGACGATCTTAGAGAGCATTCTGCTTTCTAGTTTTTCCTCCATACAGAGGAATCTGTGTGCATAAAGCACAGGGCGATCGCATTAAGGATATCTGACTAGCCAAGAAATAATACTTAAAATAAATAACCAAGACTTCCCATGTTGTTTTCAGCGTGGCTTTTTCCTCAAGTGTTTATGCATCCATTAGAACATCCCGTTCAGATTTCATCAGGAACATCGAGCACTAAATGAGGTTTGAGCGAAAAGACACGACAGTACTTTGGTACAAAAGAACATAAAATGCCACCATCATTTGCACACCATTTTGCTGTTCCTATGTAAGGTAACATAATTCAGATGCAACTGATAACCTTGGAACACGAGCAGGAAGCCCCAGCTTTCTCTGCATGCGATCTATGAGAAGGTGACATTTCATCTCCATCATCCCCTGCCAGGACTTCTCAAATAGTGCAAGGGCTGCAGGTAGCCCACAGTCAGCGCCAGTTGGCTTTGTCTTGTATAGACAGCCCATGCGTAGATCTCTGCAGCACAGGATCAAAGGTTACGCAGTTAATAGCAGTATTGACTACGTGCATGTTTTATCTTATCTTGCCCACTAAGTAAAGAAACACACGGAGAAGTATTCCTTGATAAGCAACATCTCAAAATAGCCTGTTTGAAATGAACCAGGAAACGAGGAATCAAAATATCTCCTCAGATTTGAACAAATTTAAGGTTCTTTTCCATTAACACCGTTCAGATCACACCTTAACTTTGATATCTCCAGTAGGCAAAGGAGAAGATGACTTCTGCAGAAAAGGCCTCTAGCTTGACACAAACCTTTACTACAGCTCCACAGTCCTCTCACTTACTAGATGGCCTGATAACTTCAGATAGACTTTAGCAACATCCTTTCCACTTCACTGAGTTTTTATGGGCTCTATATTATTCCAGGGATCAATAAGATTTATTTAATGTAGTCACGTGTCTGAAATTGAGATGCTACATCATAGCAGACAACTTCTCTGTACAAACTGAGGATAGTACCCTAATACTGTTAACTAGAAGGACTAGTCAGCCCCATAGTTCATACAGTTCGTATGCTACAGCAACTGGATTTAAAAAGAAATATTGTGAGAATTTATACAATATTTTCCTGTAGATCTGTCAGCAACTTAGATTTGGAAAATGAAGTCATTTTAATTAAAATTATCAGCAAGCGTGGCTCGGGGCACTGATTCTGTATTTTATATGTTCTTCAAAACAAGTAAACAAGCCAGTCAGGTAAATCACAGCACGCAACAAATAACTCCCATTACACCAGGAGATTTCTGCTACAGCGTGTTAGGATGTTATTACGTTCAAATTCATTTGGGGAGCATGAAATCTAACGTTATCCCTGTCGCTTACAAGCAAGAAGGAAAGGTCTAAAGTGAGGTATGTTTTTTCTAGTTTATCAAACTCATTTCAACCAAGTGCAGGAACCCAAGATGAACATGTGCAAAAAAGTCTTGTGCCACACCAACGCTGCAGCATTTAGCACAACATTTGGCATTCTGGTCTCACTTCTGAATTTCCCCTTTCACTAGCAGGATTTCACTGGCAATTCTCAGTAGAATTTATTTTCACAGAACTGACTGTTCTTTAAGTCAACACTGGAATACTTGGCTGTTTGGCACTTAACTGGTAGAATAACACTACTGTAACTAAGCATGCTGTCATTCGTCAGGGGATCAGCACTTTGTTGTGCCAAAGTATTCTAAATTACTAAATTCACCCTGATTCTCCCCAGTGGCAGCTAATGCCTATATATCAACTACTGGCCAGCTGGCAGCTTACTCAAAGGAGAAAGCCTTTTCCAGGACATGTTAATAGTACAGAGGACTGTAGAAGCAGTGAATTCCTGGGGAAAATTGAGTGCATACAAATCTGTTGCAATATTTACACAAGTAAGTGTCATACAGCAAACTGCACAATAGAGTAACCCAGTAGGCCAAGTCCGTGGAGACTAAACGCACCAGCTGTGAATTCCATCCATCACAGCACTGCATCCCTGTAAAGTGCTACATCCTTAATTTTCCAGAGCAACCCTAAGTCAGGCTCCATTTTAAATTTTAAATGATGTATGGTAGTATCTGAGCATTAGAGGCAAGCATTGGAATAGCACTACAAGCTACTGCCATTTGTCTGGTGATGCCAGACAACACTTAGATTTCCACACAACATCTAGTTAAACAGCTTTCCAAGTTGAGCATCAAAGCTTAGACAGGAAATGGTGAGTTTGATTCCTGGTGGGCTAGATTAATCTGTTAGATTCATGAAGGAGACCACAGTGTATCCTTCCTCTGTTTTTCAGAACTGCATTCCAAATTGAAAAACACAGAAGAAAACACGTTTAACCTTAAAATTCACCTTCAGTACTTGATAAAATTACCTTAGTAGATTTAACTGAAACATCTAACGAAATGCACAGATTGGAGTATTTACAGTTATTTGTTTTGCTTCTGATAACTGACACACATTCTTATTTCTTAAAAGAAATAATCTAGAAATAAACATGGTTTTGTCAAACGTATAACTGCAATTCATCAAAATCTAAACATGGCTTTCATAGGAGCCCAGAAGCAGCTATTCTGGAAACCAGTGAAAGAGTTATATCTGATCTAAGCATATTTTGCTTACCTTCTTCAAATGCAATGCAGCAATATAAGCAAGACCAATGATATTCCTCATTCCAGCACTTTTTCCACTCATCTATGAGCAGTGTAATTAACTGCAAGGAAAAAAAAAAACAAAATTGGTGGTCTTTGGAAGTTTCTGACATCCCTGACTCCTACAGTCTAAAATGGAACATGTGAAACAGTCCAATCTAAAACTCCCAGGTACAAGACTGCTAAAAAAGCACGGATTCCTCCAAAAGTTGCTCAGAGAGATTGGAGGTGCAGATTAACAGTCACAAATAGATGCACTGCTCTGGAACTCCAATTCACGTGCTGTACCACGTCAAATAGATGATTCAGAGGATCACACCACACAGGGCAAGAGGTAAGGCAAGGGGAAATGCTCAGCTTTGGTTACCCTGCTCATTCCCACCTCCTTGCAGTGCACCCGTCACAACGTTTTATTTACGTTCCTTGGATGCAATTAATCTATGTAATCTTATGCTCAAATAATCAGCATTTTTTGAACCTGCCTGTGCATCGTTTACCTTAACACTAACTGGAGAGATCATCGTTTCTTCCTGTGGAAATGAGTCTAACTGCTCATCCCCCATAAATGAATGCCTAAAACAACAGATGCAAGCTGTCTCCTTCCATATATACTCATAGCTGTCTTCAGGGCAATCTGCCTCAAGACCCATCCGTAAAATCACTATCATGGTAAGGAAAAGGGGTGCGAAACCTTACAGTGAAGCGTATCTGCTGGTTGTCACTGCAAAGCACGCAGCATGTTGCCTGTTTCACAAAGCCACATATCCCACGTCTACTGACAAATGCTCACTCTGGGTATTCCTCTTCCTTCCTTAGATGTGGTAGTGGGTGTAGAAAACCTCTAAAAATGTCGAGATGTGCAGCTCTCGTGAGATTTACTGTAATTGAGCTTTCAGCAAAAATGTATTCAGTCATCACCTACAGGCCCCCAACACAAGTCTAAACCACATTTGTCTGCAATTACAGAGCCCAGCGCTAAGGTTTCATAAACCACAGTACAACCAACGTTCTCAAGTATCAGTGGAGGAGAATCAAAGCACTGATCTTAGTGCTAACAGCGTCTCTGAAAATTCCCCTTCACTTCGTTTGATAAGAAAATCATGGTGGAGTTTACAGAATTCTGATATTGAGCGCTTTTTTAGGTTAGTTCATCCACAATGCATTT
The DNA here is from genome assembly GCA_003435085.1 of Syrmaticus mikado. NCBI lineage: Eukaryota > Metazoa > Chordata > Aves > Galliformes > Phasianidae > Syrmaticus > Syrmaticus mikado. The sequence continues at coordinate 2,811,177 of QGNR01000061.1, read as the reverse complement.
ACAAAAGCGGATCAAGAATCTACAGCAGGAGAAAAGCTTGGTGTGAGAAGGGTGACTCAGAATCAAAAAGAGGGATTACTTCAGGACTCTCAGGTCACTGTGCAGTAGGGTAGGTGCCCTTCTCAGCCGTGCCCAATTGCCATTGCAGGGCTGGCACCGCTAGCTCGTGTAGTTGAAGACTTGCTCACTCTCCCTCAGAATCATCTCAGACTTCTCTCCAAGGAACACCTAACAAAACAAGATTTTTGAGACTTCATACCAGTCTTTTTCAGATATAACCAGGCACATCCTACCCGAGTTACCTGTTCCTCTCCTCTCTGTAAAAAAAAAAAAAAAAAAAAAAGCTTTGTGTTGGCTGAACAACAGAAACTCGACAAAACAGCAAATGAGAAAATGATTCGCTAGATAAATGAAAGCCAACGTTAGCAATAGTATATATTCATTTCTCAAAACAGTTTCATTGCCTAAAGGCTTTGCCGTGGGCACAGCAGAAATGATACACCGTAATGGTTGTTTCTGAAAGTCCCCAGATCTCATTATTGGCACTAAAAGTATCGCAGTATTTTACTAAACTAAATTAGCGAGCTATTCTTGCTGGAAGCAGCAAAGTGCTAATAGCTTGTTGTTACAATATTCTACACACAAAACCCAGGGCTTTCACAGACAGTGACTAGCTACACTACTGGTTAATCCTGACTACTGTGCAATACTGCAGTTTTCAAAGGAAAACACTGATTACTATTTGCCTAAAAGCATGCCTAACAAAAGCTAGGAATTCAGTTAAGCTATGGCTATTACACATGTGGTCAAACCTTTCCATTCCTTTAAAAAAAATCAGCATTGATCACTCTCTACCAAGCAGCAGTATCTCAGCCTCAATAGAAGCAGTTTTAAGTTACTGCCAAAAGACAAACCAAAATCAGAGTTTCTTAAAATGCAAAAGGGCACGTTGTCTTCGCAAGCATTCCTACGATGCCAAAATCCCACCGTTCTGGACTCCATAATGGTAAATTCCTGTGCCCAAAGGAAGCATAGTCGATTTGACCTAAGGAAAGAAACATTAAATTATAGTCCTGATATAGAAGCATGATGAAAAAAATGTCTAGACAAGCATATTTCATGCATGTTTTCAAAGCATCAATGGTGTAGTATTTGATTCCTCAATAAAAGCTACTTCCCCTCATAATTGGCCTCTGCACACTGCACAGAAGTGAAATCAAAATTCCTTTTTTTAACAGGTTTCATTTTTCTCAGCTCAATAGTTACTAGCTTCAATCTTTTCTAAAAATAGTTCTAAATGCAAACCTACACCTTGATTTTGAAATTATTATTTCAGGTGGATAGACAGAAATGAACTTGATTTTACTGAACCATCCCCACAGCATAAAGTAAAAACTAACTAGAGGTCAGAAGGAATGTCTTTTTGTACGAGTAACATTGTTTGAGACGTTAGTTTAATCTGGTTTGCATCACATTAAAACCAAGATACTCCCATTCAACCCTCAAAATGGGCATTGAATTTATTTAAATAGTCAAGCGAGTTAAATTAATTGAACTTTAAGAAATCAAAATTTATCCAACAAAAATAGGCTGTGGTAGTATGTCCAACAAGTTCAATTTATACCTCCTTTGGACAGACTAAGGTTTAAACAGAACAGGCAATGTAAAAAATTCCCTTCCACACCGCTTCATCTCATTTCTATTCATATTCCACTTACTGATTAGCACTGTCATTTACAAGATCAAATTAGGAAACTCAGTCACATCAAACACCTTCTTTTCAGAAACCTCAAGTTGTCAACTTCACTAAAACAAACGTGAAGCCCCAACAACTCAAAAAACTAAGATTAAAACGTCTAAAAGCAAGCAACGGACTTCACTAAATAATGTCATGGCTTTGTGCTCATTCTCTCCTTCCTTCACTCCTCCCAGCATGGGTGAACACATGAGTTCATCTGTGACTCAGACCACACAAGACACAGTGTTCACAGCAGTCACTGCCAGGAAAGAAGGCTTCCCCCATCACCAACATCCCCCACATCTACGTACACGTTGGTTGGACTTCAGTAACTTCACTTTGGAAACATGGAAAAAAAGCCAGAATCACTGAAATATTTCAGATGAAAACTGACATCACGGTATCATAGAATGGTTTGGGTTGGAAGGGATCTCGAGGATCATCCAATCCCAGAGCCCCTACTTTCACTGTGTCTGTACTACTGCTGATACAGCCCTAACGCTAGAACAGATGTATTACTGTTTGCCTTTGTTAGAAATTCTGTCATTAGTTCACCACTTAAATGCTGGATTTACAGCGGTCGAAATCCGCTTAATAGCTGACAACTACTTTGGCTGCTTTTTTGTGATTACTTTTACTAGTTGTTTAAATTTGCATTGCTCTTTTCTCAGCTTGCAGAAATATTTGTCTGTTTTATCTATTGGCACAAACTATTTCTTCCCCAGAGAGAGATGAATGAATGAGCATGAAAGGGATGCTTATGAAGAACAAACATGAAATTTTGCCCAGAGCTTATGGTTGGGTCTTGCATGATTAGCTATGTGTCCAGAGTGCCGAACACGAGGGAGACAGTGCATCAAAATAAATGATGAGGGAAACAGAGAAGAAGTTATTTATCCTCTCTGTTATCAGAGAGAAGGAGAAAAGAGAGAAGAGGGAAACAAACAGCTTGGAAACCGCATCACTAAACACTTGGTGATGGATTTCCTATGAAGGACTCAGCTGGGGCTTCCTGCATGGAAGTGACTTTCTGATTCTTGCAGCTGCACAGCGTGTCACCCTTCTGCCCTTACAGATGTTGCGATGGTTATAGCAAGCATATAATACAATCTAACTATCAAACCTTGCGTCACTCTCAAGTCTGGTCCTGATGGACATTATTTCCTCCTCGGGCAGCCAAAAAGCACATTCCACTGACACTAGCAGCCACTGCGGAGATGAGTATTTCCTGGCGAGTGTTTCCAGTCACCTGTAAACGATGCTTTGGACAAAGAACAACGCAGGCAGCTTGGAATGCCACGTAGAAATGTGGCATAATGGTTCCATAGAGCCTTACAGGCTCCGTGCCAAACGTAAATAGGCCTGTGGCATAGCCTCAGCAAGCCCAGAACCGTTCAGATCCCAGCAGAGCAAACCTCCCCGGACCACTCTGCATTAAAGGCAGTGGTACAGCAGCCTGATCAGTGGCCAGAATTACAAGTGTGAAAGCAATTGTTCTCGCTAAAGAGCTGTGTCCCAGCCTGGAAACGGGAAAAATAACGGCAACGTGAACTTTGCAGCACCAGCACAGCTGGGGATGTTTCTGTGCACATCACCTTCTGTGACAGCACGTGTTCGCTGCTCTGATGTAAAGGGGCCTTGGACTTTTCCCTAGGACTGTTCAACTCAACCTTCGTAGTTATCTTCACCATCCTGAATCCAGAACCCAACTGCATTACTCTCATTTATGGCATAGTTGACTGTCACAAGTCACTCTCGAGTACTCAGAACTCCTACAGTAGTACAAACCAACATAGTGGTACAAAGGTTGTTATCATTATCACAACCTATCGGGCTGGTACCATAGCCAGCTGCTGGCTGAACTTACATCAAGTACATTACACAGGATCAACACTGTTACATAGCACATCTGGTTTTAACTAGCCTTATTTCATACTAACTACAGACAAGGCTCCACGAGCAGAACAGATATTAGAAACAAAGAGGCAGACTCAGCAGAGCTGTCTTCCAACTCATGTTTTTACTCCCTAGAGCCTCTACAAATAAAGATAACAACTAAAATTTACCCTGGGAATGACCCTTTGTAGACTGCTTAGTACCTGCCAATTTACATAGAAATCACACGCAAAAATAGACCTGGGCTATCAGACAATATCCCTAAAGGCATAGGGTATAATATAGGCAAGACAAGTCTGAAAAATATGAGCTAATCACGCAACAAAAAACCTTGTACTAGTTAAAATCTGATGGCACACCAAACGATACAGATACACGTATGTCCCGCTCAGGAAATAAGAACCAGAAGATGGGCTCTTCTGTTATGTTCTTGTGATGCTGCATGTGCACTACGGAGCCAATCACAGTTGGCTCCCAACCTTGTGTCATGCCATCCTACGTAATTTGCTACTGATAGCTAACATGAAGTGAACATGACAGCAGGTTGTGTTCCAAGCAACACGCTTATCCACCCACCTGAATTAATTTACGTGACTGCCATCAGCATCTGCAATTTCATCAGCTAAGAATAAAGACAGGAGCTTAAAATGCAATGCTACAGGGCATCGGCTGACCATGGGTTGGTGTCAAGAAAGAACATACCCTCCTTCTACACTATTATACAATTACAGGATTTTTATCTTCATTTGAAGCGTCTGGTATAAATCAACACTGTGGGCAGGATACAAGATTAGATGGGTCACTGGGTCTTTCCTGATACAGCAAATAATTTGCTCCGCATCATGCAGAGCACAATTTTTTTTTTTCTCCCCCAATTCCAGTAACTCCATTCAACAATTTCAATTTCCCTTGAATTGTTTCTGTGCAGCCTCCTCGTCGTGTCAATCACCGAGCAGAAGCTAATCATCCAAAAACGTCTTTTCCACTTCCCCATCTACTAAACAGGACTCAGGCAAAGAGATTAAAAAGCTGAACTCAGCAACTCGTTCTGACTCTCCTCATCTCATTCTAGTCACCAAGGGGTAATTCCTTTTGCTTCAAATATAAAGAAACATTTATAATGGAGTTTATTTAGACCTTCCTGCTTAAAGTAAGCAAGTTTTTAATCTATCACATACATTCCTGTAATGTAGGTTTGATGTTAATGGGTTGTAAAGTGGGTAATAATTTTCTAACTGACCTCTTCAATCAGATTAGATCATATTATTGACCATGCTGTTTGTTTTATAACCACAATCATATTGTGGAAGAACATCTCTTGCAAGTAGCACATTTGTAAGTGCCCATTAAGGCAAAGGATGACAAGTCTGCATGTTTGGCACTTTTTTAATATTTCTTTTTACCTTGCTGGCAGTATTCCCATCAACATCCTAAAGCTATCCATTTATATGTCTCTGGGTTCCCACTGTCTGAGGTTGTTTTTTTTTTCTTGCTTTGAAAAGATGATGTGCTATGAAAGCTACAATGTCCAAAACACGCAAACACATTGAATTTTAAAAGCAAGTACCAGGCATTCCTTCATTTTTGGTCACGGCAGTTTCTTCTTAAGAGTAAACACTGGACGCTGTTTCATAGTGATACTCAGAAGGAGTTTGTCAACCAAATATTTGGAAGAATATGACCATTCTTGTGCTCCTTTCAGCCCCCACTACAATTTGTCTGCATTAACACACTGTAATTCTGATGACAAAAAGGCTCCTTCAAACATCACATGTGACTTATTTGCTTGTGCATTCAGTTGCTGCATTTAGCAGAGATTTTTGAGGTCTTTAACTGGAACGATAACTCATGGTCTGGCACAGGGCTGGGACTGAAACTGATCCAGTACATCCCTGAGCCCCCATGGGGGAAGTCAGCTGAAGAATGTTTCACATCCCAAGTTTTGCAGAAAGTGGTTACTTTCCTTTTTCATAGTTCATCAGACAAATGATACAAGTACAACATATAAATCAGAAAAAGAGCAATGGAGAGAAGCAGACAAACAGTCTGGGAAATAATGCCTTTGCTGCTAGAGGAAACAGAGCATCAATTTCTGTCATCAGGCCCTCCAGTCTGGCTGTGGCAAAAAACACTTTTCTCATAATTTGTCAGTTGTTCCTCTTTTAAAATGAGGGTAATATCTTCCCTCGCAGTTTCGTTCATCAAATTTTAAGTTTTTTCAAGTGAAGATTTATAATCATTTGCTATTCAACATAATAGGGTACTAAAATTAACTGTAGAGATTAGAAATGAAAATAAAGATTTCAGTTTCACAACACGAGGATCCCAGCTAAAACAGATGCAGTATCTGTGATAGGCAAGTAAGGGAAAAGAAATCCTGTCTTCCATTTTCAGTTTATTACACTTCACTGAGTCTCCAAATTGTGTTTCAGAGTTGCGATTCAAATGATAAACACAGCAAAGTAAAAGCAAATGCCAGAATGCAGTAGTGGTGTCAGCTACACATTATTCTTTTCTAGCTGTTATTTCTAGTAATGAACCGAGATGCTTTCCTTCAGTTCAATGAATATAAATATACAGAAATTCTCTCTGTTCCTCGCTTGCTTTTTTCTGACAATGATTTCTACAGCAGGTTTGCTATGAAATGATTGGTGCCGAGTTCTTAGCTTTTTATTACAAATGTCTTCTTTCTATATCGTGTAAGGATTTACCACAGTTGGAGTAACTTTTTCAGGATTGCCAACACAGAATAAGATTCAAACTCTTGCTAAATCTGTTAGTAAATCCTTACTGAATTTTAATGCAAAGTAACTTGGGTAATCTTTACTCTGCAGTAACTTCTTCATTAGCCTGAGCTCTTACGCACCTAAATTACCCAATATAATTTGGATTTATAGAAAGCCTTTTTTCACTAGGTACCCAGAGATTAGTGTTCCTAGGAAGACATCAATTAAGTGTTAAACTGAACAACCGGAATGCAGTCCAACAACTGCTTATTGTTGTCAGTTTATTTAAATTAGGCTGCAACATGTTGCTTTTTTTTTTTTTTTTTTAAAAGTAATGCAAACAAGACATGAAATGTAGATAGAAGTTCCAAAAGCATTAATTTCGAGCAGAAATATCTGACAAACAGTCATATACAAGAAAGTATACAAGAACGACAGGGAGCTGTTGGAGAGGGTCCAGAGGAGAGTCACAAAGATGATCAGGGGACTGGAGCACCACCCCTACAAAGACAGGCTGAAGGAGCTGGGCATGTTCAGCCTGGAGAAGAGAATGCTGCGGGGTGACCTCACTGCAGCATTTCAGTACCTAAAGGGAGCCTACAAACAGGAGGGGAATCAACTCTTTGAAAGGGTAGATAACAGCAGGACAAGGGGAAATGGTTTCAAGTTGAGGGAGGGGAGATTTAGGTTGGAAGTCAGGGGGAAGTTCTTTACAGAGAGAGTGGTGAGGAGCTGGAACAGCTGCCCAGAGAGGCTGTGAATGCCCCATTCATCCCCGGAGGTATTCAAGGCCAGGTTGGATGGGGCCCTGGGCAGCCTGGTCTAGTATTAAACATGGAGGTTGGCAGCCCTGCCTGAAGCAGGGAGGTTGGAAATTCATGATCCTTGAGGTCCCTTCCAGCCCAAGCCATTCTTTGATTTTGTGATATTCAAGTCACCTCCTTTCTAGGAGCAATATTGCTATTGTTATCACCATGCTGCACTCAAGTGACCCATCGCTCTAGGGTGACAATATCATTCCCATTGCTAGGATCAGGTGCAGCAATTTTTGGGAGGTACTCAGAGTCTACATTACAACTTGCTATCATTCACCATTGTTTCGTATCCTTTTAAGTATTCAGCTAACGATAAATAAACAAAAAAGCAAAGCAAACTTTTCTTCCCCACAAAAAATCAAGTATGTTCTCCTTGAGAGCAGCTGATGCGCACACTCTGCTAGGCTGTCACAGCAGGAAGAAAAAGGCTCAAGTCTATGCTGAAGAGTTGATTTGAAGAGATCCCTGTCTTGGTATACGACAAAACATATTAACTATAAACGCCAGAAGTAGTAAAGCTTCCATTTGAAGGAAATTTACAATGATTTGATGCTAAAGAAACATTAGCCTGTAGATTCAAGCACTACTCGAGCACTGAAACTTTTCTGCGTTATATACTGTAAAGCTGCTTTGAGTCTCTGAAGCTATTTTGCTCTACAAAAGATATGCTTAAGCTAACTTTCGACAGTAATTTTCCTTTTTTCCCCCTCCAAAACTACAGATTACAAAAGCATTATTACACATTCAGATTCCCTGGGTTTTCCACCTATTCCTTAAGGCCTAATGCTGTAGAGCTGCACAAGAGCTTCTTTCCTCTCACTCTTTTCCCACTCTTCCAAGATTGGAACAACCAGACCAGATATTTCAAAACTTTCCAAATGGCTTCGATAGTCCTATTTTACCAGTCAAAAACCACTCACGAAAACAGCAGAATTAACCTGCAGATGTATGTGGTTTTCCAAAATTAAAAAATATATGTAATTAAAGCGTATGTTATGAATATGGTGGTTTATAATCAGAATAAATTGATTTTAGAGTCTGTAGCACAGCAAGAAGCAATTATTGTACTTAGCATCTGACTTAGTCATTGAACCGACAACTCTATACCAGGAATTGGAGTTCTATGTTGCAGAGACTTTTGGTGATGGTAACTTGATCTTAAAAGCCTCTCTTTAGCTCTCCCAAGTCAATACTTTCCTGTGAAAAGAAAACATCAGCAAAACCGGGTGGTTACAAACCTCGCTCAAATGTAAAGAAAAAACCTTCACAGACAACATACCAAGACTATAAAATTAAAGAATGAACTCTGGCTAAATAAAGTAATGGTCCTCCTGTGGAAAGACAAAACACAATTAGAATTCACATACTTATTTCAAGATCAATATTCTTCTACTGATTTGCTGAGGAGGCTTTTATGAAATTTAAGCACAGTTCACTTTTAAATACTCTTACCGCCAAAGGGTATGGTAAGCTGTATTAATTTCTTTCCTTTAAGCAATTCGGCTATCTAATTATTGATTTATAAAAGTGCTTTGGAAAAAAAGGAAGGAAGATGGAATCTATATTTTACCATTCTACAGCATGTGTCGAAAGGCTCAGTAACTCATACCATCACAGTTAACAAAGATCGTGACACTTGGAGACGTACTGGAAAGGAATCAAAACCCAACATGAATTATTTTCCCCTCAAATTGAATATATACAAAGGTAGGTATCAAGGCTCACCAAGACAGCACCCAGAGCTAAATGCGCTTCTGAGGTTAAGGCCATCTTCCCAATGTTATCTGTGCACCATACGGGTGGAGGAACAAGTCTGGAGACTGAAGCAAGAGGAGGGCAATAGGTTGAGTGTTAAGTGATAGCAGTATAACTGCAGTTAGCTAGAGGCACAGAAGAAATGCAAGGGTAAAGAATGAAACTGTCCTGCTACCACGCAGATAAAAAGCTGTGTCTTTACACGATGCTGCCCAGTATTTTCCAGCCCTATTTACAGTATGGGTCTCCAAAACAAGATTTTCTACATGATTGTCTGGAGCGAAATTTCTTAGGGACGAGGATTGAGACTCAGACTGAGTACAGTGTGGAAGTTGTACAAGCAGTGCTTGCGGACAGATAACCAGAAGAAACTTAGACTCATATAAATAGACAACTTGTACAGGGAGGATAAAAATCCTCTGGAATATTTGTAAGAATCCTTTAGGATATTGGTTAACATTCAGTTCTGAGGAATAGCCTGACTCCTTGGAAAACACCTAAAGACAGGTATGTCATTAAAAGATGTAAGGAGATAACTAAAGATGCACTCCTTTCAGATCACCTTATTCCCCTCTGAAAGAGATTAACAGATAAATAGGTATTTTTTAAAAGAAAAATATCCTATTTTTTCTCCTTGCCATCTGCTAATTACTGAGTTATCGAGCACCCATGGCTGATCAGTATCTTCTAAGTTTCTCTTAACAGTAAGCATGAGGACAAAAATCAGGAATCATCACAAACTAATTCTACTTTGCTACCTTGTGCTATTTTCTCCTAATTTGTTTGAATAGATAAATTGAAGAAATCATAACATTTTCTTTTTTATTTTTTAAGCATATCCAAGGCAGGCTATTTGATTAAGTTGCCTACAGCATTCACTCTAACTTGCTTTAGCCTAGAATGGACACATCTTCGCTTTCTAAAGTAAACACCATTCCTTTAACCTCCAAGACTCAAGCAACAAGGAGAAGAAACCAAAACAACAACAAGAAAAGGTCTTCTCAGAAATTTTCAGCATGAACAATATAGATAACACTTCAATTCCTGAAGCACACGTTTACTTGAGATTTTTGCATCAAGAATTGAGATTTATCAAATCGAAATCCTTAACTGAACTCTGCAAATCCCAGGGGAAAAAAAAAAAATAAAAATAAAAATGGGAGGCTGGGAAAGCATCAAGTGAAACTTCCAGAGATATTTACTCTTATTTTCTACTCTTCCAGAAATGCACGGCTTCGTTCCCAGCACGCACAGCACACTGAATTGTGTGGACCAACGTGTGATGGACTCGTGTCATAAGAAATGAAGTTCAAAAATTGAAAGAACAATAAAGGAATGCTTGGAATACTTCGAGCCAGTGCTTTGTGTCAAAGCTAAGGTTGCCAACACTTTTCAAAAGAGACATGACCATTGAAGTTTCCCGGAGAATAACAGATTTTCACACAGATTAATTCTGAAAATAAACAGTGGAATGATTCATTTTTTGAAGTCTCACAGGAAAAAGGCAGAGAAAACTTGTTTTCTATTAATGATTTACATTGTTAGCACGTTTACAATATCCAAACATTAAGTTAACTAACACGTACTACATGAGAAAATGTTGTAGTAATACTTAATAATTCAGCAAAAGAATGACATATATACATATTTAGACAATCGTGACAACTACAACGTTCACCTCGTCATTAGCTATCAAAAATTGGTAATTATAATTTGATACAGCGTGCAGACTTAATACTCTGTGCCTGATGGAACTCTTTATGACCTATTACATTCTGTAAGAGTGAGCATACTCATTCCTTCTGACAGATGCTGTCACTGAGAATACTGCATTGATGTAGGTGTCTGTTGTTCTACTTGAGTGGGTCCCAGTCAATCCTCCAAAAACTGAATGGGATCAAAGAATCCTAAGTTCATCACAGATGTCAAGGAAACATGTGGTTTTGTGTGTGGTTTTGTTTTTGTTTTTTGTTTTTTTTTTATAAAACACCACTGTGTACTCTGGACTCTCTTCTCTATTCCACCATTTTTTTTTTTAGCAAGTTTTGCTGAAAAAGAATTAATGACCGTTTCTCCCATTACTCACAGAGATTCAGTCCTTTAGGCATAGCTAGATGCCCCACAGTTGCAGTAACGGGTGGGCTGGAGCAGAGTCTGATGCTAGAGAGCCTCTCCTGTGTTATGCGAGAAAAAAAAATGAGTGCTCCTCTCCTATCTGACCAAGAGATTCCGGGCTCCAGATCCCCACAGCTTCCTTGCATTACAACAGCAAGAAAGCAAATAATGCCTAACCTTTGCTGGCAGATAGGTGCATAAACAAAACCCCAGATCTCAATAAGCAGCAGCATTCTGAAAGGAGAGATAACAGTAGTTGCGGAAATTGATAATTTTGCAGGTTTTATTTAGGAAGGAGGCACCATCCACAGCTTAGTTTTAATCTGCTTTAGAGAAAAACTGTATTGCTTTTGGCATCAGATAAATACAAAAAGGAGACTGAAGAGATTAATTAGTTTTAGTTTACTGAATGCCCCTCATTATTACTGTTGGAAAAATGCACTTAGGCAGCTAATAAGGAAAGTATTTTAACTCTAATGGACATAAACATTGTATTAGGTTTTGGCATCAGAAAATGGAAGCAGAGTTGTCGTAAGGCTGGCTGACATATTAAATACTATCTTCTATTCCTCCACATTATAAATGTTAATTGAACAACAGAAGACATCAATATACCAGGGAAGTTCTTCTCAAGTATTAGCAACTTTCCCTGGTGACCCCACAATACTGGATAGGTGAACAGCTGCTCAGGAGTGCAACCATTATGAATTTTATTCCACTTAATAGCAGATGCAGGAAATTGAAGGTTATATTACAGATCAATACACAGGCTAAGGGAACCTGACAACCACTGGTTAGAATCTGAAGAATAGATGGCATTAATTAATTCACTGAGTTGTTGAAAAAAAAAAAATTTTTTTTTTTTTTTTTTTTGCAACTGAGAAGGACTAGAAATGCTCTGCTCTGAAATACAATATTGATTAATGAGAAAAGCAGCCTCGATTATAAGTATGGCTCCACTGTAAGGCTTGTAAATTCTATTTAAGAAGCCACTTAAAGTATTCTTGGCTATTTTCTTTTGATCCTCAGACTTTCAAGTGGCAAAGTAGTACTGAGTTGTAGTGAATGAATTTCCTATTTTAATAATAATCACTCTACTTTGAAAACTATATTTCACTTACGCATGCGTGCTATACATACAGCACCATTAATTATTTTCATATATGTCCATTGCCCTAACTCTGAAACTCTAACCTTGAACGTCAACAGCATGTGAGAAATTAGTTACACGTCCTACGTATGCTTGAAATTTTTCAAAACTCATCACCTAAGAATTACGTAGCAGAAGTCCAGCACACTAAGAAAACATTAGAAGATAGCTTTGGCCTCTGGATGAGCTCATACACTATAGGTGCGTAAACAGCTATTTCTGTAACAGGATTAGCAGGCATTAACTACACAGTACTGCACAAAGGATGCTAGAATAGGCTCATACAACAGTTTATTATCAGGGTCCATTAATGAAAGCATGTATTGAGTCTAAAAGTGAAAGCTGGTTTGTGGGGAAAATTAAAGCACAGGTTGGCTAGAAAGACTGGAATATCTTTGTTGAGAGGCAGCCGCTGCATGGCTGGTTGATGGTAAGCTCTGTGCAGGCAAACTACTAGGTCCCCTACTGCAAAATAAAAGTTGCAATCAAGAGGTAGAAAAAAAAGGACAGAAAGGGATGGTTAGCACACCAGCCACGGTCACTTACCATGAGAACGTGCCAAAAGCACAATACCAGAATTTGCAGCTGTAAGGCCATGGGAGCAACAGAATGAGAACAACAGAAAAATAGTGTCTTTTAGTGACATACGGGGTGTTGAGGTCAGTGCTTTGGGGGGGCACAAAAAGGGGAACGTTGAACTGTTTAGAACATAAGAAAATTCACAGCATCACCACCTACCTTAAAAGACAATGTGTAAACATCTTTCCTCAGTATTTACCTTAATAAATGAAGTCTTACCTTCTAGTTCACTAACGTGTCTGCTGCTTGTTCCTACAGCACTACTCATCCTTGCCTCCAGACCTTCCCACAGCTCAGGGCAATCTTCTGCAGAACTAGTTTCTAGCTATGAGAAGGCACCACTATCAGGAGTAACTCAGGAAGACTGCTCTATATCTCTGCACAGCACTTAATGCCCACGTGTAAAAACATACCCCAAAATACAATGACCTGGGGAGGAGAGGAAAGGAAAGAGGCTCACTTGTTAAGCTTGTTCTCAATGAAAGTTGTCCCTCAAGCCACTACTTAATTGTCTTCCAAAGTGAACAAGAACCAATTTTGCCTTCTATATCTCAGCGAACAGAGATAACACCACTTGTTCCAGCAGATAAGCAGCCTCTCTACCCGATCAAACCAGTCACAAATCAGGGCCTCCAGCCTTAAAGCTTAATGACAAGACATAAACCAGCAAAGGAAAAATAGCATGAGTCATTCTGACTTGATCTTTATGAAATGCTGGGGGAATTCTCCGTATGCATTATCAAAGATAGAACTAAATATGAACGACACCATCAATGCCTTGCCATTCACCAGTACAATGCCCTTCTGAGAAAGTCTGCAGAAATTGTGTATATATACCTCATACTGAAAGAGGGACATGAAATCATTAGCTGCTTGCTAGACACCCTTTGCACTCAGCTTATTGGATCTTAGGTTTTTCCTATCTTGCAGCAGTGGCTAATAGGCACATCTACATCAGCTTGTTTTCTGCATCTCGCTGCTCCAGAGTAAGCAGCCAGGATTTCTTGATTCCCTTCTCCTGAACTTCAGAGCTAAGCAAAACCTTTCCAGATCAGTGCTTCCGCCTTCCCTCTCCAAATACACCAGGGGCAGGATACAAAGCAAGCAGGACAGAGCATCCTAAACACTTGTTCACGTATTTGACATCCTTCCATTCACTCACGCTGACACCTATTCGCAGCCTGAAAAGAATATTTCCACCATGTCTTCTCCTTCAGGACATTGCTGACAAAGCCTGGTGCATTTCCTCCTCACTCACATACCGTTTTTTTTTTTATCCTGTTCGCTCTGTTTTTACTACAGTCCGAAGTTCTCACATTCTGTGAGGCATTTCCCCTAAAAACACAGATGTTCTAGCTGTTCCACGGACTATTTACTCTTCTGTCTGCTATGTGACTCGTTAGTCTCCAAGTCGCCCATCTCCTGCACATCCTCCCCTCTCTCACGATCCCATACCTGTCACGGATTCTTAAAGATAACTGATAATAAAGAATCTTATGGGACTGTCACCTTAATGTTGTCTTGTTTAGGTTCTTCTGATGTATGAAGGAGGATTTCTTCTGCTCATCATGACTTTTAGAAATAGCATGCATACGTAAAGGTAAATTAACTCCGAATAGGGGGAGCAGGTACCTGCTTAAGTGAAGGACTGGATCAAGAACTAAGAGGAGAATGCTTGCACTTCTCCTGCTAGAGCAGAATCACTTGCAGCTGAACCTCACACATACTTCAAAATATAATTTAAAACTAGAAACAAAGCACAAAAGTGATTGGCGAGGCCTGATTCGCGATTTATTATTATTTTAAACTCCAGAAGTAATTCTGCTGTATTGATCTTCTTCATCTGAGCGTCCTAGGAGGAAATTGGTTCCAGCACTCTCTCTTGGGGATGAGCAGCAGGGTGACCATCCAATTAAACTTCAAGGATAGTATTCCCAAAAGCCTGGCATGTTAATATCCTATTACTGTTAAGCAACAGATACCACAGCTGCAAGATGCCATACAACAGTCCTTCCATAACCATAAGTTTCCTGTAATTTTGGCCAGGTTTTCCAGACTTGCCTTTGATTTTATCAGAAGCCATCTGGTAGTTGTCTTTTCAAGTTGCATTTTTATTTAGATTGCGGGGGTTTTAATGTTATTATTACTGCCTGTAGCCCGTATGACTCAGTCACCCTAATGAAAGAATACTCATAGAATCACAGAACTGTATGAGTTGGAAGCGATCTCCAGAGATCATTGAGTCCAACACCCCTGCAAAGCAGGCCCTCTACAGCAAGCTACACACAAAGGCATCCAGGAAGTCTTGATTATCTCCAGAGAAGGAGAATCCACAACCTCTCTGGGCAGCCTGTTGTGTCACTCTCACTATGAACAAGTTCCTTTGCATATTGGTGTGGAACTTCCTACGCTCAAGTTTTTGGCAGTTTCCCCTTGTCCTGTCCTCACAGACTGTTGAAAAGAGGTTGGCCATGTCTCTTCGACTCCCACACTTTGGATGATTTATCAGCATCATTAAGATTACCTCTGAGTCTTCTTCTCTCGAGGCTGAACAGACCCAAGCGTGAAGTGGCTGAGGGTTTCAAGCACCTCCATATAGCTTTATCAACTGTTTTAAGCAATGTCAGTCATCTTCCTTTTTGGAGCTCCAGACTCTTTTGTGTGTCTACTACTTTTTCTTTCGAATCCTTTCTAAAAAAATCTAGTAAAGATAGTATCTTCCAGTGCACTAGCATATGAGTTTGTTCTTGAAACCAGATAGGTCCAGTACAACAGCATTAACTACAATCTTGATGGGTATGCCAGTGGGAAATGCATTCATCTAAAATAATCACCAGCGGAACCTACATATTTCTGCCTTGTCCTCAACACGTTACAAGCTAGCATTTATTATTCCCCCACCAAGTGGCTAACTCTCCAGGTGGTCAGAAACAAACTTCTCCAACAAAACAAACTCTACTGACTTACTGCGAGACTATACAACTATTCCCAAAAGCTGGAGAGTCAGAAATGGATGCAGCTTCCTGCATAGTATTACAGATTCCAGCACAGTGCTCTTTTATATCTGCAAAACAGCATAACTTTAAGTAAGCAGTCTAGATACAATGAGCTCTGGGAAGTTGACAATAGTATACAATTTACCTTCATTTTATGGATATTTTAGGTTGTGGTTGGACTCTCTTCCAACCTGAGCAATTATATGATTCTGTATGTGATCATTTGGGTCTGGCTTTCCACAAGATTCGAATCAGTCTGCTTGTGCTCAGTTTGTGACTACGTTGTTATGAACATTCTGAAATTTAAGTACGACTTTAGACTGACTATCTGAATCACTTCAAGTGAATCCATAAACCAACTACATACGTTAAACACAAATCTCACAGCGTGTGTTTGTATGATGCTACATACGTCACTGTGATAAACACGATAAGATGAAAAGCTATGTCATTAATGCACTGTTCATCTTCTGCTTGTCTGCTTTTAGCCCTCTGTGTTTCCCACAGGACTCTTAACTATTTCACACTATTAAGCAACTTAAAACAGATGCACAGTTTAAAGAATAACTATCAGAGAGTCCCAGAACTGCATTTTCTCTATCTGCTCCTTAACGTGGTTTCACCTCCTATCTCTAACAGATGAAACTATTGTGGATCACTAATACGGTTTTGCCAGCCTACTGGTTAGTTAGGCACCAGATTTTAAGCCACAGAAACCTAAGTTCAGCACTTCTACATAGAGAAAAGACTTACCTTCCTGTAATTTTGCTTTTAAATTAGAAAAATCCCAGAATAATTGGATCAGTAAATAGGGACAACTTCTGTAGACATAAGCTAGAGTTTGTTCCCGTGCGATTTCATGCCAGCCCCACATATATTTAGAGTAACAAATTGCAGAAAAATAAACTGTTTAAGCTAGTCATTTCTTAATATTTATTTCTTTCCTCTTCAATGCACATACAGTACCTTGCGCCATAGCATTCTGTAGCATGTTATTGAAGCCTTGAGTTATAATTTGCTTGTGCCCAGTTGCACCACAAGGCAATGAAACATACATCAAATCTTCAAGATCACTCTGTAATGCCCATCATAAATTATCGTTTCATCTATTTCAAATTCTAATACAGGATCATTTGACTACTGTCTTAATTATTAGAAGGAAAAAGCTGTGGAGAAAGAAAGGCATAAACAGTAGTGATTTTTTATGGGAATTAATAAGAAGTCCAACTTGGAATCTTGAAAGCTTTGCATGAGAGGCTCACCAAACAAGTTAAATACTGCAGAAAAGATTAGAAAGGAGAGAAATCCCTGCATGTCTCTCCGAGTACACGCAGAGCTAGTTATAAACTGGATGTTTGAGGAAATATGTTATCCCTTTTCCTTAAGCATTTCTGCACTCTTCTCACTTCCAGAAGGAAAAAACAGTACTGTCAACAGGGCATAGCAATAGAACTAAACAAGCTTGTTAATTGGTCTTCAGCTTACAGGCTACCAAAGGTCTCCATATGCTCACATCTCTCGTGTTCCTCAGCTTCTTTGGACAAAACAAATCCGATTCTTCCTTTTGTTCTGTTCTTATAGTTTCTACCTTTTATTTGTTCTAATCCAGTTTCCAAGTGCTACGCATTTTTTGTGCTGTCTTTCAGAAACGTGCTTTGTATTTCATCAAGAAATGTTTAGAGACGCTTTTGCACTTAGCCGAACTGCTACAGAGCAGCTTCATTCCTTCAAGAAGGACAGCATCCTACTGATTGCTGGACTACAGGATTGCTCTTTTCTCACTTAACTGGGACCTACTAAATGTAGTGCCTCTGATCTAGTAACTTTACGCAGACAAATAAGGTTTCACCTACATGCATTGTCAGTGAATGCACCCACCTTTAAGGAATAGATCTCAGTCCTCACCTCCACCTCTCTCTCCTATGCACCTTCCCAGCTCTGTAGATTTTGGAACTATGGACTAGCTTTTGCTCACCTTATTTCCTTCTGCTTTATACCTCTGTGTTAATTTAATCTGTACCGGCTTTAACGAGCCTCCTGGTATCAGTCCTTATGAAGCCCAAGCCCACCTGTCTAACTTGGAACGAGACTATAATAAAGAAACCTTGGCTGCTGACCTACCTGTTAGAGGAAGGAGGGATATCTGCATGCGAACACCCAATTTCACAGACTGCTCCATAAACCGGGCTGGAGTCAGAGCTTCCAGGCAGAGCCAGGGCTTGTTTTCCAACCTAAGATACTTACAGGGCCAATAATCTTTGCAAAGAACAGATGAAATATATCACAGAACACAAGAGATTATTTGCATAGCTGCAAATCACCTATTTTAACTTTTACCAATGAACTGTGTTTTTCTAAATGAACAATTCCTATTCTCAAGAGGCAAAAGCACGTACAGATGGCTTAATCCACTGTGTTTTTTTTTAACCAACATGAAGAAAAGGCATCTGTGGGTGAATCAAAGCTGCCAAATATTAATATTCTGCTTTGCTTTGCAAAAATACATACGTTGTAGAGCCACAACTTATGAAGTGCACAGCACAGAATACTTGCTACAGGAATACCACCTACATGTTCCTCAGCTCAGCAGTTTAACAGGAAATGACAAGGTTTCTACAGGCCAAACAATAACACACTTACACAGACTCAGAGGTGAATTTCAGCTGATCCTGGTTTTTAGGGCAAACTGAAATCCAGACATACTATTTAAAATGGAAGACTAAAGGACATAATTAGAACATAATGCCCCAAAAACCTGAATGAATTGGATATCAAGGTTCTAACCACCTAAAGCTTTCAAATGATCTTCATTCATCAAATAGGACCATTCAACAATGGCTGTCAATCTGGCTTTTAAGAAATGAGAATTATATTCCTAACTGCACATTGCAGATCTATCGTTATCATTTTTCTTAATAAAGAAAATAACATTCCCTGCAACAATAGAGCATAAGCACACAACAATTGGTTTCAGCAGGTATGTTGCAATTTTCAATAGCTCAAGATTAAGCCACGCACTAAAAGTTCTTCTGCAGTCTTATTGATTTCAACTGAAATTGCTCATTTAATCACTGTAGCTGTAGTCACCAAATTCAAATTTTTTTGTACTTTTCTTTACTTACTCTATCTTCTGATATTTTCTTCCCTTTCAAAGCCTTCTAATCTTGATCTTCAGCAAATGAATATTCTCTCTCTTCTTCAAATATATTTAACATTTTCATTTAGAAGCCCACTTTGCCAGAGTTCGGTCTCATTTTCTCCTTTAATTCCCAGGGGATGCGTCATTATGGACGTGAGAAATACAAGAATAAATATTTGCACCAGTTCAAATCTTTCTATCCTAACACTTAGGTATAGAAAAGTGATTTATTAACTATCTAATGAGATTAAGCAACTACTGTTCATGTTCTTAGGGGGTTTCCGTCGGTAAAATCAACTTGAAATGAAAAGTAGTACATTTCAGAGAAGCACGTCCTCAGAATAAAATTAGATTGGAAACACAGATCAAGGCAGGTGAAGAAGATGGCACATTTCCTCAGTGATGCAAAACTCTATGTCGACTGTAGCATACGCAGGAGACAGGGCTGAAGTATTAGGGCCAAGTTGCACAGGCTGAGTGGTTGCAGTTCTGCAGAGTTAACACAAGCTTGGACATCAGACTCAGGGAAGCCATATCATGCAGGGCTTTTTTTTCCCCCCACTTGGTTTTGTCAGCACAACAGCAAGGAAGTTGCTGATCTACACTCAGGATGGCTGCAGCTAAAAACGAACAGGGCCAGAGGAAACGCAAGTCACCATACTGAATTGCAACTTCAGGGTTGGTTCCTTTGGGAACTGCAGGAGTATGCATATCTGTCCTTTGTTTAGTGCTGTTCATACACTCTACTGACCAGCACAGATATCTGGCATGCATCTTTTGTAATAGAAAGGTACGAGAGAGAGAGAATAACATCAGCATCCATTCTTCCCACTTCCTGCATCTGGTTGCCTTTCATCTGCTTCTGTAATTGCACGTACACGACTTCCATTTACATGCCTTCCCACCTCTCTGACCCATGTCCACTTCCATCACTGCGCATATCAGAACCTGCTCTTCTTGCAGGACTGATGCTCACCATGTGGAATTCCTCCTTATATTTCTTCCTACTCATTTGCCAGAGACCAACTTCTCCTGGGCTGCTTTCATCTTCCCTTTCCACTCTCTAGAACACGTTGGAGTGTGATGTAAGACAGAAAAGCGAACGCTGCATTACGAAATTAAGATTGATTGCTCTTCATTTTAGTCTCCCAATCTACGATGTAGCTTTCCTACTCGTGTTTGTCTAAACTTCCTAAATGTCAACATTAACTTTGTATTTTTCCAGTGATGCTTTCCACTAATATTTCTTACTATCCATATCTATGTATCTACCTACATATACATAAATATATTTGGAGTGAGAATACGGGAATGGAAATACAAAAATACCGATGGAAATGCAACCATCCTCACAGCATCATATTCTGATACAGTGCCCTTTCACAAGCCAGGCAAGACTGTTTTGGTTAGCAAATATCTACCATGAGGTTCAACTATTTCAAGTGCTAAGAGTTGTCAATTTAGGGCCTAAACTTCTGTGTAGTCCTAAATTCCTTTACACGGTCATCACTTCAGTTTCTTCTTTTTCAACACATTCGCTAAGGTGTGTAAGACACGGTCAATAAATTTATATGCAACTTGTTACTGCATCATTTGTGGTCTTACTGTACTAAAAGGTGTTTGTTTTTTTTTTGCCAACTCATATCTTTCCTCATTTAAAAGAAAAGCTAAGTGTAAAAACTGAGAACTGGGAGTTATTTGAGTTTTCATTGCTCAGGCTCCTATTTTTCAAATTCTATCTGTTCTAGGAATTCCATAAACTTAGAATAAAATTTCTTTCCAGCAATGATTATAAAAACATAATGAAATAATTTTTATCATTTATTTCATACTATATAATACTACATCATAAATTGCACAGATCATCACGTTTCTTTCCCCAATACATGTACTAATAAAGGAATAAAGGGAAAGCAAACCAACTATCTGATGAAATCATGATATTTCAGATGCCTTTCCTTCCTTCAAGCTAAGGACTACTCATTCTGCCACTTCACTATTCTTCCGTGTCTTGGTATTCTGGATACACTGCACATGTGTACCAAAGGAAGGTAAGCACGAAGCTATACAAGGAAATCCTCAAAAGACTGTACCCTGTATCCTTAGCTCCAGATAGGTGATAGCACACGCTTCTGTCTACCCTTCTGAAACCAGTAGTTTGCACTGTCATGCTATACGATTAGATTCTATTTCTTTTCTTCTCATCTTTAAAAGCCTAAACGCTAAAGATGGATAGATTCACAAGTGCACAGACTGAAGCGCACCCCTTCTGTCTTCTCAATAAAAATTTTAATTTCTCTGGACTCCATTCCTGCATATTTTCCAACACGGAAAGAACATATTAAACATCTGATTTTACCTTCCTCTTCCTAGGGGAAAAAAATTACAAGGAGTATAACCTAAATGTTTCTTCAAAGATCCCACCAAACCGCACGTGCATTGCTATGACAGGCATCAAATCAGGGCTGCCCGATTAAGCTCTGTTCAGAACTCTAACATTTCTCTTAGAACATCCCCCATTTTTCCATGGAGTCCATGACTATTAGGAACCTTAAGCAAGGAGGAGATAAAAAGCGTTTTTCATGGTTTTTGTCTAAAAATGTAATTCAAGATACTTTATAATACATGATCTAACTCTTAACTCTTGGCTGATTCAATACAGATTGGTGATAAGATTCCATCAAATACATTACCTTAAATCCCAGTAGAATAGCCATTGCCATTTCCAGATTATACGACAAGTTATTATACATACATTGCTGCATTAATGAACTTCAGTAAGTATGACGTCATAAGGTTTTAGAGTACAGACTGGAAGATTTTGACACAAAATTGTACCAGAAGACAAACTGTGAAGATTAAACTTTAAGTATGGAAAAGACTTTTTGGATACATTTTGCTAATATCACATTTTAATCCCTTAACATCATCATAGCCGAGCAATTTAAAAAAGCTTTAGACCCTCCACTTGCTGCCTACATACACCCAGTTGCAATTATGTCCATTAGTTGCCTTGGCAACAGAGGCAGAGGTTAAGTCATTTTCTAGAAGAGGCCCAGTGCAAATTATGGCATTATACCAACTTATTGCCAATCGTTTTAATTAAAACATTTCTCTTTCAACTCTGCTAACAGCAGAGATCAGTAAACAGGGCAGATCAAATTACTGATATTTAAACTCCCCTGCCTTTGGAAAGGGTTACTGTAGCTTAATTACTGCTGGGCAAGACTGATGAAGCAAGAGCAAGGAACTGAATCATTCAGGTATGGATCAACACATGAAAAACACGATACTGTAATTCTCAGTGTGTGCAATGCCAAATGAAACTGATATCATTTCCAAGAAGTTACCATCGTGTTATGGCAACATCCATGATAATGCCAACATGAACACTTTCTTCCTTCTTTTTCTCCTGCCTTCTCTCCACCTCCTCCCACGAAGCTGTGAAGGAGCAGAAGATACACTCCGGTCTTAGCCTCCATGACTGTGAAAACTAAATTTTGCTACTGCCAAGAAACGTGCAGAGTCACGTACTTAGGGAGCAAGGGAATACCTTTTAGATGAAAAGCTCGAAAAAAGGCTTTAAAGAGTAATATCGTGTATGCAGTGTAAGCCAAGAAATGGGGAAATGAGCAAGGAGACTCTGGGACCAACTCTCAGGACAGGGAGAAAGCAGAAAGCTCTAAAGTTNCCTTTTCAAGGCTTGTACAAATCCCTCTGTTTGATCTAGTGTACAAACATACTTTTCCCACTGCCAACCAGATGGCATTTTAGGATTTGTTTTCTTTTTTTTAACTGTTAAATAAATATATAACCAGCCTTCATTCATGTCAAACTGCTTCAACTCTTAGTCAAGATAGGCAGATCAGGAAGGGAGAAAAAACATTCAGCCTTTCTGACAACAAGCAGGGAGGATTCTTTTCGGATCCTGATTCAAGCTTGGTTTTCTTCATGGTAATACAGCTGGATTTAACTGCAAGGCCAAGCAAGAGAGGAAAACTCTACTGAGCACATTTACTAGAGCGATTTACAATTTCTCCTTGACACAGTCAAACAATACCTCTTTCACTCGTGAAGATAAACAGCCACATTTTTAACGCTTACCGTGATCCTTACATGAATTCTGGAAGATGAAAACGTCACTTTACAACTGCTTGTTTTTCTGCTTTCCCCACCTTTCACACAGCACTAGATTCTTTCCCCTGAGCAAAAAGTTGTCTCTGTGAAGCTAAACAGAAAAAAAATAAAAATCAAGGTGAAAACATTCAGTTCTCTCTATTAAGTTGTCCTTTCCAAGGAGAAAACTTGAGAGACTTCGTGGTCTACATAAATACTATTATATTGGATAAAAAGACATTTTTCTTGCTTTTGGCAGCAAGCACACTGCAACAGGAGTTACATAGACAGATAGCTTTCTTCTAGCTCCTGAGCAGACCACTTATTCTTTCCAACCATCATTCTTAGAGATCTATATTTTTATTATCCAAACACAGCTATAAAGCTATCGCCAATCTATCGCAAACAGGTATTTTTGCTTAGTGAGGGAATAAAATTCTGAATACGTAACAGTCACTCACTCATGCTCTGCCAAATTTCAGAAATGCCATGGTATATAATCCCTGCACTGTTCTTTCATTATACATCAGATTTTAGTGAACAAGTAGAATCCAATGAAGAGGAATTAAATCAGAGAAAGAAGAAAATATCCATTAAGGAAAAGCCATTATTCTTCAGCTAATTGCAAAAACTAGTGTGAATAATTAACCGAAGAGGAATCATGACAAGAGATGCATAATCTCTAGAATACATACACGTATGTAAATATCCCAGACTATATCTATATTTGGCCTAATTTGGTTTTTTAGGATTTTCTTTTTTAATGCCATTTGTTAACTTCACATCTCTCTAGAACAACTGAATATATAATTAAAATCTCTCGGCTCAAAAGCCTGAAAATAAGAAAAACATGACTGAATTTTACCTTTCGTATTCTTTCTTTTTTCCACATTGATTAATAACTGAAGAAATTATTTTCAAGAATGAAGTATCAGTTTGTCTCCAGCCCTGCAATAGACGAATCAAAATTTCTTGGTACCTGACCCACTTCCAGTCTATATTGTTTTGCCAAACCAAGACCTTGCATCCAGTAGTGGAAGCCTCCCTGCAAACACTCAGTAATTTATGTAACCACGTATGCCTACTCTGTTTAAATGTAATTCAGCAGGCAAGCAGGACATTTTGTCCATCCAGTCCGAAGTTCCTAAATGGTTCTTCTATTCCAAGCTCATGAATGTATTTTGATGACTCAAATTCTGCTTTAGTGAGTTTTCTAAGACATTGGTTTGATTGATGGCAAGGTTTGAAGAAATTACAGGAAAACAATCAAGTGGAACCTGATAAGGAAGAGTTCAAATTGAATTTCATCACTAAAAAGATGCTCTTAAGACTACTGCATGCTGCTTCAGACTGCATTTGATATTTGAACTCACTCAGAGCAAATCCGTATTGCCAAAGAATTCTACTTTTTACTGACTGATTAAAACTTAGCCATTTTAAAGAAAAGATGTCAAAGTATGGAATAATCTATTGCATTCAGCACTCGGAAATAAAACGGGGATAAACCATATTAACTAAGAGCACGTTCCTTCAAAACAGTAATTTCGTACGTGCCTAAATTTAACAACATTCCAGTATCTGAAACATGACAATTCCTTGGAAAAGTTGATTTTATGAATTAGCTAAGTGATTCTCTAAAGTCAAATGGATAGGTACCTGTTTCCTTAAAGCAAGGCAAAGCATTTAGTAGTGAAAAACTGGATAAAGAAAAAGAAGATCAAGTAAAAACAACCTCCTCCCACACTCCTCAAACTGATATTCTAAGGGGGAAAAAGGCTTTCTGTAAGTTAGCTTTGTTATGCACTACTCATCACTAGCTATCTTGTCCAATACAAGGGCTTCATCTATACAGACACACGTACGTATTTACAGGCATATACACATTGCTGTTGCTTCATTACATCAAGAATTTGATTGCAATGCCTTAGCTTTGGGCCATGTTTCCATTGTACGAGAAACGGGAAGAACTCGTGAAATATTGCAACAGAGTTTAGGTCAATAACATAAGAATAAGGAGCATCTATTTAAGTAATATTAGTAATAGAAGTACAGACGCCTTCACAGAAAGCAGCAACTTCACAAACAGTCTTATGAATTTTTTAGTTCTGTAATGCTTTTTTTTCTCATAAATAATGCTGAATCTCAACTTCAGCTACTAAAAGGTCTGCCTTCTGTTCTCTGATGTCTATTCTCTGACACTGTCTCTCTTTCAGCAACATAATATACACTGTAAGGTCAGAGACCTTCTTTTCATCATAGCTATTTGTCTTTTGGTCAGGATACCTAACCTATGAACTAGCTTGATATAATGATTTCATTTTTGTGTTGGACTTGTATATAATTATATTTCACTGTCTCCATTCTAATTGAGAAGCTACTAATTTTATCTGCTTGTACTTGGTTTCTTGCTTTTAACTTTTCTTATGCAAAGCCCAAAACTCAGTGAAGCAACACACAATATTTCATTCAAATAAATATCTTTTTGATACAATATTTAAGTAATAATAATAATAAAATAATAATTAAAAAAATAGGCTGTGCAAATAGTTTGGTCCCAGGTGCTGCACTCAGGCAAGTTCACCACAACGAGGTAAGGTCAACAGAGATGCTACCCAGGCGGATGTCCATGTGAATGTGAATGAGATCAGTCAGAGACATCAATCTGGATCTTCCTTCTTCTTTCTATGAAACAGACAATCCCGTGTCAGGATTCAAACCACCTCTGTTTGTCTTAGTAGCACGGTGCTTATTTTCAGTCTAGTCTGATAAATAACGTTCTGAAAAACCAGTATTTTCTGAAAAACTCACCATTCGCCAACAGGAATGGAACTGTGAGTGATCATAGGATATAGAAGACTTGTAGAGGTTTAAGTCAAAGTGCAGGGAAAAAAAGCACAGAAATACAAGAGCCAAGAACGACAGAGTGAATGGAACTCGATAACAGGAATCCCTGGAGTTCCACCTAAAGAATTAAAATCCAAATCATGTTTTCATGAATCCTGAGTTCCTGAATGAACCTATTAAAATAAGGAAATAAAACCACTCAAGCACTAATTATGAAGGCAATGCGGGCTCTTAATGACCGTATTATAAAAACACAAAACAAATGGGAAAGCAGCAGCTTGAATTACTCCATCAGTGTAGACCTATATACTGCTGTGAACTATCACACCTTTGAGGCAACACTCTTTGCATGGATTCTTCCATGTATTAATAACGAGTACCTCACGTCAGCCTAAAAGAAAAAGAACAAACAGCAAAAACATGCAGGTTACCAGACACATCACTTATTTAGAGAATTAAAAATAAATAAAAAATTCAATCCGCTATCACAGATTCTAGATATATCAACAATTCCTATGCATTTTGGAAATTTTCAGTAGGCAAGTAAAGGAACATTCCCTATCCCTAGGAAATGTCCTGAGCACTAATCCTCCTCTCTGACGCTCAACCACACACTAAGTAAAAATAGGAGTGTAAGCAAGAATCAAGTCATACGTGAGAGGTGCAGAGTAGGCAGCTGCCCAAAAACAGTTGAATACCAAAATTCAAAACTTGGAACACCAAGCAGCTGGATACCAAAATTCACTTCTCTCAAAGAGTAAATCTGAGCTCCTTGTTGAGTAGCTATGAATTGACTGGTACTTGTTGCATTTGTTTTCTCCCCACAAGGAAATAAAGACATCTGCTGCAAATACTAATGGACCACCTGCCCACAAGAAATTGTAGCGAGCCGTACAACAAACAATATGAGAAACCATCCTGAACATCACTAAGAATCTCACAAAGCGTAAATCCTTTCAGATCTTGATCAAGTACAAGAACGAGCCATTCATTTACAGTTTCTGCCCTGAATACCTGCATACATCTATCGCTTATTTCTCCTTACTGCACCTTTGGGAGCAATGACTGCTAATTGAAATGCCCTTCCCCCTTTGTAACAGTCAGCAGCAGCTTTGATTACTGTATTCCAATAAATAATACAGCTGTATTAATTCAGACAGAGCAATTAACACACAGGCCAGAAAATTTTACTGTGTCACTTTTACTGTATACTATCTATCAGGTTTTTTTTCCTATGGAAATACCATCTCCTACTGAATGCCAAATAAATTCAGCTACTGTTTAATATTTCCAACAATCATTTGTCCCATTAGAAAGCATGTGACAACATCTTTCAGACCATTCCATTTATTCTCTTCGCCCTGAACGTAATCTGGACCACACTACATCCTTTGAGGTGCCTTTTGTTTTTATAAGGAACAAATACTGACCTTTTGGATCAGATACAGAAAAACAACATTGCCTTCTTAGGTCTATTTCCTACTTCCCTTTTGTTCCGGTTCACTACAGGTATCAACCTCATATAAAGAAAAGAAAATTTTCTTCCCACAAAAATTAACATTCTAACAAAGTAATGCCAAAAATTGACCAGTTTTGGAACAAAGAGCTTGAGCAGTAGGGGGAGAAGGGAGAAGAAAAGCTATCTGCAAAGCACCATAGTACTTAAGTAACTTCACCTTGCCTTCTGCCAAAGATCTTGCACCATTTCTCAGAAATTCCATTTTCCAAGAGCACAAAAACTACTCATTTGGTAAAAGACTCATTGCAGCAAAAACTGAAGGGATGCCAGGATAGGTTTGTTCACTATTTTTTAAGTTTCCCAAAACAAAGTAAATTCTGAAAACTCCTTATGGTTCTTAAACACAGCACATGATAAATGCGTGAGCATGCTTGTCTGTTCTTTTAATCAGTCAGCGTGTAAGATATCTTATCATCTATTTTTATATGCATTCAAGAGGCTAAAGAGAATTCTTTGTACCTGCATTTCTCTCATGATAAAAAGATTTTACAGTTCATTACTCGGACGGTTTCTTGTCAGCTTCTGGTGTATTCTGAAGAGTCAGTGCTGCTAGCTTAATTCAGACAGACCTATGAGACAGACCAATAGAACTGCTGTAAGAGAAATGCAAGTTTTACTTGACTCATAAGGACATCTCATGCTTACAAATATTGCATTCTCTGTAGGTCTAAAAATGGAGATTATACTTACTGTCACCTATTTTTCCTGTCCATTTGAATTTCACTTAATAGCTTTAGGAACAATTATTTCTCTAGCTATTGTTAATGCATAATAAAGAAATCAACACTTTCAAGTGTCTTCAGAACATTCCTGTAAGGAGTTGTGAATGAAATGCTTCCGAACGATTCCTTGTTTGAGAGAAGCTCATAATATGTTTTGTTACTTTTCAGTTTGAAGTAAATCACAGTCTCTTGTTTTGTATTATCAAGTAAATGCAGAAGTTAGTTATTTAAGTTACTCAACAGAATCAGAAGGACCTAATTGTGGTTCCATACTGCAGAGACCTAAGCAAACTGCTCGTTGTCCCCTTCAATAGATCACACAACTACAAAGGACTCAAAGCATTACACACAGTAAAGGTAACGCAGGAACCAGGCAGCATTTTATTGCCTGATCCTGCTAAAAATTATTTTTCTATCTTTCATTTGCAGAAAAGTCAACTTGTAAAGATTGACAGCAAGTATGAGATACCAGTCATGATTTAAGACCCTGACTTCTTACCACATGCTGCGACTGCGCTCTACAAATTGTCCTGTTCACTGAAAGCATCCAAATTACAGTTCACAGTGGCTCAAGAAGATGCTAGAAGCTTAACAGAAGAATAACTGAAATCACCGGGTGCACTGCCTTTTTCCCTGGAGTTCTCTTATTCCTTAAACCTTTCTTCACCTCTTCTCTGTGCTACCTAGCTAGATATCAGCTTTCTCCCTGCAGAGCGTCTGTGCTGCACTCCCGCAGATGGCAGCTGTGAAATGAAGCAGAGCTGCTGAGTGCAGTAGCTATACAGCCTTCCTCAAGAAGCCCACAGACGATCACTGTGCTAAGGAACACAGAAGCGATAGTTCCTGTAATATAAAAGCTGCTTCCTAGAAGCTTCACACCTGCCAGAGAAAATGACTTCAAGGAACGAAGGAAGACTACTGCTACCTTATATCTGGGTAAGATCAGGCACAAACCAACGTAGGTGTTTGTTACGCTGCTTGAGAAATGAGTGCAGTCTGCTTGCACAAGTCAGTCACTCTCATAACTGCACCCTCCCACCACCTGACTGGCCTTGGGAAGAAACAAAAGGGAAAACCTAGAGGCAGTCATGAAATTATAAAATGGCCTGGGTTGAAAAGGACCACAATGACCATCTAACTTCAACCCCCTGCTATGTGCAGGGTCGCCAACTAGCAGACCAGACTGCCCAGAGCCACATCCAGCCTGGCCTTGAATGCCTCCAGGGATGGGGCATCCACAGCCTCCTTGGACAGCCTATGAACAGTGCATCACCACCCTCTGTGTGAAATACTTCCTCCTAATATCTAACCTAAACCTCCCCTGGCTCAGTTTAAAACCATTCCCCCTTGTCCTATCACTATCCACCGTCATGAACATTTGTATCCCCTCCTGTTTATATGCTCCCTCCAAGTACTGGAAAGCCACGATCAGGTCTCCCCTCAGCCTTCTCTTCTCCAAGTTGAACAAGCCCAGTTCCCTCAACCTTTCCTCATGGGAGAGGTGCTCCAGCCTTCTGACCATCTTAGTGCCCTCCTCTGGACCCGCTCCAAGAGCACCACGTCCTTCCTGTACTGGGGGCCCCAGGCCTGGATGCAATATTGCAGATGGGGCCTCACGAGAGCCAAGTAGAGGGGGACAATCACCTCCCGCTCCCTGCTGGCCACCCCTTTTTTAATGCAGCCCAGAACACAGTTGGCCTTCCGGGCTGCAAGCACACACTGCTGGCTCATATGAGTCCAGCTTCTCGTCCACCAGGACCCCCAAGTCCTTCTCTGCAGGGCTGCTTCTCAAGAAGAGCAGTCCCATGGGGAGTTCTCAGTTACAGTTTTCCCAGTCCTTCTTCAGGAAGAATTGTGTTTTTCCGTGGGCACCCAGTTAGCCTGTTTTAGACATAATCAAATGCTCATATGCAGAGTATAAAAACATTGATTAGAGATATTCAGGTCTAAAAAACTTACAGTTGTCTTAAAAGTGAAGGGAGTTTCTGCTTAACTCTATGTTCGCACTTCCAAGCAGAAAGCCCAAGAAAGCTACCAGGAGCTGGCAAGAGCATGTTGCATTCCTAGTAAGCCAAGAACTAGAGATACAGCTCCTCGGGCAATAAAAATAGAGAACAGCTCTTATTTAAGACCCCAACTGCACTTTGGCAACTTCTACGACTTTAAAAAGCTGTCTCCAAACTACATAGGAGTCCTTTCCTCTACAGCCGAGGATAACAGTATATCAGTGAGAAGCAAAGTGCACAAATCCAGCTTTCTCTTTCATCTACAGCCATGGCAGTTGAGGAGATTGCCAACTACAGCCTATCAGCACTGCCCACACTTCTGATCTGCTCGTGCAAATACTCTCCTCTGTTTCAGCTGAGGTCAGGATTCTGCCTTGGAGCATTTAGCCTCTCTCTGCTGACTCAAGCCATCTCCCAGTAGAGGATGCTCACTGGGATGGCTCAGCTCCATGAGCTGCAGCAGGTGGCACAAGGCAGCTGGCAGGACCGCAGCAGGAAGCTCACCCAAAGTGAATTTCCAAATCCAACTGCAGAACATCAACCTTCTTTCCCTTTCTAAATCCGCCACATAATCTTGAAGCTTTTTCTGTTAAATAATAGAAAATGCCACGTGATGACAAACTCATTGACTCAGCTTAAATAATAGGCCCTCGGAGATAACTACTGAACACGCACTGGAAACAATTTACAACCAGGATGAGAGAGAACCAACACACCCACAGCACAGTAAACCACTCAAGTTCTCTGGAAGCCCTTACAAAGGGACTAATTAAGTGAGTTGTACTAACCCTTTTTTTCCCCCCACCATGACAAAGAAAATAATTTATTCAGATCTTCGGAATTAGGGCTTTTTGTTACTATCACATACTGGATCAGATCCAGACTATTCACCTTCTTAGCATTACCTTTACTCTTGCATGCTACACAAACAAACATTTCTTCTTCTACAACATTGGTTACACCCTGAGCCTAGGCTATATAATCCGCTCATTCTCATGTAGGCTCTTGCATAAAATCCAAGTAAACGCTCCAAGTTTTCATGTCCATTTTCTTTGTCTAGTTTCCCGTCACAACAGACTGCTCCCATAAATGAAGAGCACAACCACCTTCGCGCATCAAGGGATGAAGAAATGATAGCTAAAGGCTGTGAAAATGTTTACTCACATCAAACAAATTCATCTTCAAAACACGGACGACTTACCAGACTTAAAATATTACCAGAAGAATCTGATGAGCAACACAAAGTAACATAATAACCTTAATTTTACACTGCATAATGCTTTCATTACCTTGAATTTCTCTACAAAACCAACAACAAAAATAACTGATATCAAAGGTAGACACTGTATTGTAATTAAAGAGAAAATAAAGGCCAGTAAACAAATAGCAGCCATAACTATTGTAGGACTAATGGTTTTCTTTTCACTGAAAGCTAAGAGCTTTATAACAACATGACTTCGAGAAACACACAAAGTCTGGAGAAGGCTGGATAGTGACAGAACAAGGGGAGAATGGTTTTGAACTGACACAGAGGAGGTTTAGGTTAGATATTAAGAGGAAGTTTTTCATCCAGAGGGTGGTGAGGCACTGTTCACAGGTTGCCCAAGGAGGCTGTGGATGCCCCATCCCTGGAGGCATTCAAGGCCAGGCTGGATGTGGCTCTGGGCAGCCTGGTCTGCTGGTTGGTGACCCTGCACACAGCAGGGGGTTGGAACCAGATGGTCATTGTGGTCCTTTTCAACCCAGGCCACTCTGTGATTCTCTGTTAAGTCATTTCAAAGTTCTGAATACTGTAAGAAAACACTTTAATCATCAGCTACATCTGACAATTTAACTTACATGCTGATTCAGCTGAGGTTCTGGAGCAAGTATGAGAGCTACTGATCATTAAAAGAAGCCAGCAAGCCCCTCATGTCATCCCTCTGACTGCTCCTCTCAATCTGTTCAGTGAACACCCACAATGACTGAGGCTTCATAGCCCAGAGCTTAATTATCACCACCCTCAAAAGGCTTTTCTTAAACTTTAACACAAATTTTATTCGATAATTAATGTCAAATTTACATCAAATCAAATACTTAATACTCCCTTCATTTTCTGTCCTATTCACCACCAAATACAGAGAAAAAATATTTTTTTTATGACATTTCTACATACCTGAAAACTACTATCTGTTCCTCCCTAGCCTAATGACTGAAAACTCTGTCTTTCTTAACAGGATTCCTCTTTACACAGCTGCTCTTTCCCAGTTTTTCAGATCAGGCCATGATTTGTTCAAATGGTGGGACATGAGAACATACTTCTCAGCTGATACTGTACCAGTGCCAGCCAGAGCAAGACTACATTCTGTGTCATAGAGATGGAACACCTGTTAATAAATCCCTGTTCAGGGTTTACCATCTTCATGTCCAGCATGAGATAGCTGTTCTGTATTCAACTTCTGATCTGCTAAAAACCTAAATGCTTTTGTGCAGAAACTGTTAGCTTGTTTACAGCTGCTCTTTGGTAATTATTCACTTGGATNCAGAGCTCCTGGCAGCTCACACTCAGCGGGTAACACTGGATGGCCTAACTCCCCTTTCATTTCTAATAACGCTACCTCTGTTTCACTGCAGCATGATAAACATGTGCTTTTGTAATGTAGAAAAGATGTGCAGGTAAAGTATACAGCACAGATAAGACCTTCTCAATCTGACTGAGCCTTTAGAAGCTAAAATGCCAAAGATGGGCAGCAGAACTCTAACTCTAGAACCCGCTACAACTTATCTAGGGCATATAGCAAGTTCCAGCTGGTTATGGTGATGAGGTTTCTATTCACCTCCAGCCCAGCATTAGACAGTCTTCAGAACATGCAAAGATTTTGCATTGTGGTACTAATTTTGCAGAACATCAACGTAAGATACTGAAATTCTCTTTTCAGTGATGCGTGGCAATAGGACAAGGGGAAATGGCCACAAACTGAAGCATAGGAAGTCCTGAACAAATAGTAAGGGTGACAGAGCACTGGAACAGGCTGCCCAGAGAGGTTGAGAAGTCTCCTTCTCTACACGTGTTCAAGACACGCCTGGCCTACCTGTGGAATCTGGAGTCTAGGGAGCCTGCTTTGGCAGGGGGGTTGGACTTGCTTATCTCTAGATGTCCCTTCCAGCCCGTACAATTCTGTGATGGTGCAAAAAATACATACTACTCTTGGTTTATGTATTGCAAATCCAAACATTCAGGATCAAACCTCAATCTCAGATAGCCTGCTTTTATTGCATTACTTTGTAACGCATTACTTGACCGCATTTAGTAAGATTCCAACAATTTTAGAACATCAGAAACAGATAAAAACATTTTTATTGTGATGAGTTGAGCATGGCAGCTCAATTCGTTCCAGACTGAGTGAAGAAATTACTTCCTCCTGGAAAAAGTGAGATGGCCATTAAGTAACTGCTCCACACTGAGAAGGGACAGATACGGATAAGAGAAAAGGAAGAACCACAAAAAGGACAAGAAATAAAACCAAATGTTAATGGGGCAATAATCCAGAAAAGCACCAAAATTCATAAGATATTGTTTCACCAATCTTTTCTCCCACAGAACTAGCAAACCTCACATCAAAGCTGTTATTACTTTTGACAGTATAGCAGTACTAAGAAATAAAACGCATCATAATCAACCTCATTGCTCTTAGTATTATTAGCAGAAGGAACACACACCATAAAACATCATTTAAAAGGCACAACAAATAGCATCCAGGAGCTTTTTTATTTATTTATTTATTTTTGTAATCAGCCTTGACAAGCTCTGGGCTGACTTTACTGATATATTGACCCTGCCCACAGGCAAAACATGTCCCTTTGCCACAGCTGATCTTTCCTGGACACCCCTGTCACAGTACAACTCCATTTGAAACAGTTGAAAAGGTCAAAGACTGTCTTCTCCGGTTCCATACTAAATTTGAGTAAATTCATGTCTAAGCATCTGAAGTATTACAATTCGCTATAAGCTCTTAGCTTGTGCATTGTGCTCTCTTACTTCCCTGCCTCCACCACTTTTGGAAAGCACTTTTGGAAAGCAAATTTGGCTTAAAGGAATGATTATGCAACTGTTGCTTAAAGGCATGACGCCTGCATTTTATACAGCTGTGGGTGCATTGCAGCTAACAACCGAGAGCAAAGTCAGAGAGAGGCTTTTCTGTCCATCCTGAGTCATCTTTCACCCAGTCATGACATGCACAACAATCGTGAACACAGCCTCCAGCCTGCATTTCCCCAGCCTGGGCCATCGGAACCACTGCAATGTCAACTTATTTCCAGGAGTTAGATCAGTAGCTCGGCACCTACAGAAGTGCAAGACGGTGGAGATCCACTCTTTCAAAGGACTCTCCTTCCATTAACTACTGACTGTCTCTCGCAGCTGCAATGCTTTGGTAGTACACTCTCCGGGATCCAAAAGCCAAGGCAGCCACCAGTTACTTACCAGTGCTTGCAGTCGTAAGAGGAAACATCTATTGATAAGGCTTACCCAGTCATTAAGTATTCATTACATAGTTGCAGTATATTATTCACATGAACAAACTGAAAACTAAAAGCTACCACCCTAAGCACTTGATGTAAAAGTGCATAGGCTGCTCTGAAAGAAATGCCTCCTATTTATTTCCACAGAAACTACAACAAATATAAGAGCACAAGAGCACTATTTGATAGACTACATTCTCAGCTAAAACACTCTTTTTCAACAGTCACCAACACTAGGCTAGGCATTTTTTACCAGCAATGAACAAAGGGCCTGCATGCTGTGCTCATAAAAATCTGCACCAGCAGAGCCCTGTAAGCATTCAGCGTGTATTGATGAATGTCAGTGGGTGCTAATTATCCTGCACAGAGGAATTCAGTTCCATACCTTTGCTCCATACACCCTCCCGTGTCGGACACTGCTCTGTCAGACTGCCCCTCTGCTGCCATTTGTCACACTGCAACAAACTATAATAAGATATCAATGGAAAGGTTCAGCCTCTACTGCCATACCACCGACATCCACCTCTGATGTTGTGGGCTACCATCATAAAATCGGAGACATTACTTTCAGAGAACCCCTCGTAATTTGAATAGCAAGATTAGAGTATGGGAAACGATGAGAGCAACACCTATTTTCTCAAGTACCTAATCCACTAAGGACAATTTTTGTTTATCTCACTTCCTAGTCAGATATTGCCAACAGGTTGGTGAGCTTTCAAGTCAGATTTGCCATCACAGGACCTGTTTTGCTGCAGAAGTGGCAGCAAAATTACTTTTGACTTAAAAGCAGACAAACAACTGCATAGACAAAAGGAACTTTTGATCAGCATAACACAAACTGTTGAAAGAGATGATTATTCTCTTCTTAATCATCGTTTTTCTCATTTTTATCTTACACAAATGTTATGAAGTATATTTTGCAAAAAGGAACGCGTTCATTTATTTAAGAGATCTTCATCTGTACATCCTGGAATTACATCAACAGCAACAATAACAACATTAATAATCATTTCCAAGTAGAGAAATTAAATTAGATAATCATCTCCAACTCCCTCTGATCCTGATTAGAATTGAACAAACGCTATTTTCCAGTGTTCGACTCTGTAAAATACAGTCTGAACTTCTGTTTTTAAAAAGGTATCAAGACTCCCAAGACGCTAAGCGACTTATTTTCATGTTTCTGGGAGCCCTGAGAAGATAGCAAGTGCATGGAATTTAGAATTGAACACAAGGAGGTTAAAGTATATCTCTCTTCCCACTTCTCCTCCCAAGAATCCAGTCACACTCCACTGCCTAAGTTTAACCCAGTTTTCACAGACAGCAGTGGAAGGACGCTTGGCTTGGCTATTTCTCGTGGCCTCTTTTTAATCTCTTTCATTGAAAGTGATGTACAAAGATAACAGTATCAAAAGAGGTAACTTTGTTCAACACAGTGCTCCTAACACCAAATATGATGGAGCAGAGGACATTTGAAAAAAAATACATATATATTAATTCCTTAAGATGGTAACTCAATCAGCACAGCTCCCATTGGAGAGCTCTCCAAGGAGCTGGCTCCTGTTTCACAGTGATTTTCAGCATACCATCTCACAAGTCCATGCCAACAGCTTAACTAAATGCAAGCAAGCCGCACAATTATCTGCTGTCATCAGTGGAAGCAAAGTGTAACACAGCAGTGATAACAAAAGCAAGTATATTGTTTTCATCATTTCTGGTGGAGATACCGTGCAGCATTTGTACTTCATTATTGCATTACTGCTCCATGGCAACACAGAGAGGGGTTTGGCCAGAGTACAGATTTCGCGTCCAGGTCTAGAACAATCGGTGTTATCCGTGCACAGAACTGCCTTCTCAAATCTGTGGTTTAGCTTTTACTCTAAATAAAAAGCCTCACCTCCATGAAAATGCTACGCACACAAGAAAGAAAAAAGTAAACGTGTGCAGACAGAGGAGACGTAAAAGTGAAAATCTTTTCAGTATGGATCCTGTTTTTTCTCCCTGAGAGGAAAAAGAACAGCAAAATCTTTCCCATGCGCTTCACTTGCTTTCTCTTTGTAATCCTTAAAAATCATTCTATTTATTTTTCCCAAAGTTTTTGAAGGAACAATCAGATATTTGTTTTTTTGACACACACAGAAAGCGCCCAGTCCCAGAGCTGGCCCCAGTGCTATTGCAATACAGACTCAGTACAGAATTACACTTATGAATAAAAGTTACTGATATCTTGCAATTTCCTGCTGTCACAGAATGATGAAGCTCCTCTTAAAATGATGGTTCTGCTCCAGTGGATATATTCTATCTGCGGCACATAGAATATATAACCTAGCTTGCTCCACACACACGTGACACAAAGACATTGGCCAACAGGAAAAATTTAACTGGCAACTTCCAGGCTTGCACATCTGTCCCATTTCAGACTGAACTTAGAGCCAAGCAGCTGAAAGTTAACACAGTGCGTATCCTCTGCAGATTTACACA
The DNA here is from genome assembly GCA_003435085.1 of Syrmaticus mikado. NCBI lineage: Eukaryota > Metazoa > Chordata > Aves > Galliformes > Phasianidae > Syrmaticus > Syrmaticus mikado. The sequence continues at coordinate 2,774,083 of QGNR01000061.1, read as the reverse complement.
AAGTAGGCTTACCAATCATTCAACAGGATCCCACACAAATCTCCTTTTACAACTAAAAGTGCATTTATTTGATCTGCAGCCTTGCTTTCACACCTGAAAATAAATTAAAACTCGCTTGTGAAAAATAAGCTTTTAGCAAATTCCAGTCTGGGTCCAAACTCTACATCATGGATCACGACAACACAGTTATTTCAGATTGCTCTCATCTTCCAAATATTTTCTGAACTTGTTTCTCCCTTTGAAACTTAGAAAAGGACAAGAGCTGGATTAATATTCTACAGAAAACTTCAGTCCTGTAAGAGGTTTTATCTTTCTTAAGAAAGTTATTCCCCTCTTATAATCACTGAAGCAAAGCAAACAGAATCAAGCATGATCAACTGCAGACACTGCAGGCTTCTTTGCGTATTTCAATTTAAAATCAAACGAACAAACCAAAAGACATTAATTATTTGTAGGTGCCTATATAGTGCTGTAGGTGATATGAGGTTCAACACACGTGCTGGCTGACAATGGGTTTCCAAAGAGTTAAAGTATTGCAGCCAGAGTCCTCTCTGCCAGTGATTGCTTTTCTGTTTAGTTCTATAAATGAAATTTATTAAAACCATTACATGCACAGTGATGCCACAATATCCAGAGCAAAGTTACTAAATCTAAAAGAGCTTTTATTTAATCAGGAGATAGCTAACAGATGTAATGCTGGGGGATGAGGCAGAACCTGGTTTTACATTCAGCCTCTGACAACATGTTTTTATCACTTTCAATAATGCGTATTCCATGTTTTCCTGAATATATTGCTTTGAATAAGAAGCGGTCATTTCTATGAACGTCCTATTTACTATACCTGAACTGTTCTGCTCACGTGCCCAAATGGAAGCTAATTTTTCTCTCGTCTTCCAAAAACCTACCCCAGTTGCTTTTTAACTAGCATCTCTATCTCCCCATCCATTTTGTCTGCACGAAGAAGGGATAACCTGCAGCTGAATTACAGAAAGCCTATTCTCCCAGTGGGATCTGAGATAAGATAGACTGCATTAACCCTAAGATTCATTTCTCTGCTAGGAATTCTCCCTAACTCTTGTAAGAAGATCACAGGAAACAGGCTGGGATAAGAGATCTATCGAGTGCACTTTCAGCACCAGCTTTCACGAGGAGAGAAATGGTAATAAGGTCACGGAAGTCTTCAGTGCTTGGGTGGCTAGAAGACAATTCTCTAAGTTTGCTGGCATTTCAACCTTGATACACAATGCAACGTAGGCCTCAACTATCCACACATCTGGGGTACTTTGTCCACACAGTATAGGCTTCAGGTGAAAATTCTAAGATGCGTCAGTTCCACCGATCCGCTCCATAAAGTTTGCAAAGACTCCTTGATAAGTTACCTTAAACACAGGATTTAATTCTACTAATTGTTAGCAATTGCTGTTTTCAAGACACGATTATCTGAACGTTTCTAAGTGTTGTTTACAAGCATAAACATGCTTGTCCATGATCTAGCACAGATCAGTTCTTTAAACCATAAAAGGCAGCCAAGTGTTTTGCACCATAGTATCAGTGTCTGCAAGTTCCCATATATTTTCCAGGTACTGAGGAATGAAAACAAGTCTTAACTTACAACGATGGGGCTTCGAAAAAGTACTTTCTGTGTCTGCACAAGTTGTAGTGAAGCACAGAGGAAGATGGGTACACTGCAGTTTAATCTAAAACCTATGTTTCAGAAAACCGTCTCCTGCTTCTCTCTCTTGTGCCCTGCAAATAAACATCCCTATATGTGAACACATGCTACAAACTCTTCCTCCCCCTACAGCCTCCAAGCCAAAGACATTGTACAACCTATTGATTTCCCTGGCCTAACCTAACACACTCTCCCTGCATTTCACCTTACAGCGAGAACCATCAAATTGCAACGACGTGAAACTTTTCACTTGTTTTTCTGTTGCCAGCAGCTTGGTGAAATCTCAGAACAGATGGAGAGCTTTTTGAGACAAGGTCTCCATTTTGAAAGCAAATAGAGGGTGAAATAATTTCCTCATTATTGTCTGCTTTTTAGTCATAATTAGCCACCATCTTCAGACAGTCAAGTCAGTTCTACGACATGCATTTGAGCATTTATTCCCCATAAGCCTGGATGCTAAGATACTCCAGAAAGCAGGCTTTTCATTTTTACTAATTTAGAAGATAATTACAGAATCACAGAATTGCCAGGGTTGGAAGGGACCTCAAGGATCATGAATCTCCAACCCCCCTGCCACATGCAGGGCCACCAATCATCACACCTAATGCTAGACCAGGCTGCCCAGGGCCCCATCCAATCTGGCCTTGATCACCTCCAGGGATGGGGCATCCACAACCTCTCTGGGCAGCTGTTCCAGTACCTCACCACTCTCTCTGTAAAGAATTTCCCCCTGACGTCCAACCTAAATCTCCCTTCCCTCAACTAGAAACCATTTCCCCTTGTCCTGCTGTCACTCACCCTTTCAAAGAGTTGATTCCCCTCCTCTTTGAAGGCTAAATTAATAATTAATAATTGAAAAAACAGTTTACGTAAAAAGAAACCGTATCATTTTGATACAGCAAAGAACTGAGAAAGGAATTCAAGTCCTGCTTTGTCAATACTACTTGCACCTGACTTTCATAGCTGCTAACGTGATGATTGAGAAATGAGGTTTAGTTGTTCTGAGCTGTCTTTTCTCTCATCCCCTCCAAGAGGTACGTGGGCCTAAGCGATGAGACTGGATTTTTACTTAGCTAACTCACCCAACTGCATGCTACATCTACCTGACCACCTTCCTCTTCAGATCATTCTTAAGTAGACTAGAATAAAGTACAGCATCACAGAACGGCTTAGGTTGGAAGGCACCCTCAAATCACCTGGTTACAANNCCCCCCCCCCCCCCCCCCCCCCGTGGGTTTAGTTGTCACCCACTAGTTCAGGCTGCCCAGGACCCCATCCAGCCTGGCCTTCATTAGATAATTCATCTTATTTGCTCGTCTGTTTGAGTATACGACAAAGCAGGTTAAATGAGCTCAAGTATAAATCTTATCATTGTAATTCTTCATGTCTTTACATCTTCTTTGCAGCTGTCTTTTGTACAAAATCAATAGCACAGCTGATTTAGTGCCCTCTAGGACAGTTTCAGAAAAATTCTTCTACAGTTAATGTAGATGCAATTTTTCTCTGTTCTACTTCTGGCTGAGAACACAGGAAAGGTGCAATGTCAGGACAAATCTTCTGATTCTCAGTTACGGGCTGACCTCCATAAACTCAACATGAATTAGAGCAACTGCTCCGAACCGCGTGATCTGTGATGGCCTCTGCACAGAGGGAGCTCCTCTTCTCCACAACAAATACCTGGTGAGGGAGGGTAATTCTGCAGGGCTGGATCCTGTTCTGTACCCAAAGACTTCTCTGCCACCGCTGAGTATTTAGTGGGCATCGTCCTTACAGACAGGATAGTTTATATACCTAATGCTACAGTGCAGTTTTTAGAAGCACAATATTAGCAAGCAGGAACGGTGTAGTGAATGTGAAGGGTTCCCAAAAATCATAGCATCTGTTCTCTCTAAAGCCATCGTGCAAGTCACAGGTTTTAGCTTCTAGGAAAGTTAAAAAAGGAAAAAGAAAGCCAAAGTGAGCTAGTTTTGTTCCTCACAAAGAATAGAACAATTTTCTAGTGATTTGCTTTTTCTATAACTTGCATATGCTTTTAAATCCAGGTGACCCTTCTCCTATTTACCTGTATACTTCAATAAATGGAAAACGCATGATATCCTGTACCTTAATGGCTATCAGTTTACATCATCCTAGGAAGACTTCCTTACCTTAAGAAAGTTTCTTTATGCAATTCCTTTTGCCCATGGCTAAATGCTACCAGAGTATTAGAAGACAAATAATACTGTATGCATGCTATTAAGGGGAAGTTATGTTTTTATTTGCAAAACATTTGTAATAAATGTGACAGAAAAGGCACCCATGAGAAGGATAAGTGCACAAAACTCTTTCCCTTCTCTCAGGAATGTTGGCTTGAAAGAAGTCCAAAACATGATGTGCAATAGATTTAGCAAGCAGACACTGATAAAACACATCATGTTCTCACCATGCAGTCTGACACACTGTACTTGGCAGCATCTGCCTAGCAATGGACAAGAAATAAGTTACTGCAGAAGCTAAATGACCACTAACTCATTCAGCAAATTTATTTCCTTCGTACATGGATTGAAGTTACTGGTGGAAATGACTGCACTTGAAATCTGCATCTAACCAAGTGCGTGTATTATTTGTGTCTTTTCTACTATATTGCAAGAGGAAACGCTCTCTCCCGCAAAGGTTCATCTGTTACCAACTCCTAAGTGTTCTGCATTTGCAACAATATACTCTGATAACACCTTCTTTACTACCTAGCTCACAGCTAAAGTAAAGCTGCAATTTTGTTTACTGCTTATTGTGTAAAAGCCCATACTGTAAAGATTTTGGCTTCTCTGAATCTCTGAATTATTTCAAGTACAGCTTTCAGTGGAGTAGCGAGCTGCCATTTAAGTGTGCAGGTACTTAGAAAGCAAGAGAGGTGACTAAGCATAAGCAGTAATAAAAGAACTTATCCAACAAAACGGAAATAAATCCTATTTGCGGTTCTGAAACTGCCAGGCTCCATAAACAGCATGAATTAAGTTGTGATGGTAGCTGAGACCTCCCAGCTACTGAAGGGAAGATGAAGTAGCAAAAAATAATACATTTCAACTGTCAATTGTCTAAATTTAATAGTATACTTTCCTAAGCATCGTAAAGGCAATGTGTTTTTAAGATCTGCCCTGAAAATTACTGGGACTCGGAGAGGGCATTTTTTGAAAGATGTCTGTCTAAAGGTTTACTTTTTGGGAAGATTAGGTGCTAAAGATTAGCAAACTGCATCTGTCTCGCCAGACCTTGCTACTGCATCCATTCTCCACAAGTCCCTCAAGTTAGTTAACTTATCCCTGGTCTGTAAAACCTTCAGTGGATACAAGCAGGCCATAGCACACATACAGTGCTAGAGCAGGAGACGATTTTGCTCCTCTCCTTCCATAAATCCCATACTAATTCATCTCTCTTCCCTTTACACTAAACTGAAAATAACGTGCCTTTCACTGGTCTGCATCTTTAACCTGGTCAAGAGTACTGAGATGAGAGCATGATAACATGTGAGAAGAAACAATCACAACACCTTCTATTTATCTCACCTGCAACTCATCTAGCAAATGCAGTGAAAATTTACATCTCCTGTAAACCACCAGGTTTTTGCTAAATCCAGAAAGGTTAACTCCGTACCTCCAAATTTTCATATGACGAAGTTATTATAACTCTTCATCTCCCAGCTGGTTAGTTCAAGCTGATGGGTATGCACATCCTCCCCTGCATTTATTTGATTACTCATTGTTCCTTTACGCTGTCGTTTCCAAGAAAGGATGAGGGAACTGGGCTGGTTTAGCTTGGAGAAGAGAAGGCTATCGGGAGGTTGCCCAAGGAGGCTGTGGATGCCCCATCCCTGCAGGCATTCAAGGCCAGGCTGGATGTGGCTCTGGGCAGCCTGGTCTGCTGGCTGGCCACCCTGCACATAGCTGGGGGTTGAAACCACATGGTCATTGTGGTTCTTTTCAACCCAGGCCGTTCTATGATTCTGTGATTTCAACTTCTCTGTTGTGAGGGCTGATTCAGCGCTCTGGACACAGAGATTTGAATACAGATAGGATTCATCACTCTGAGACCTGACCAGCAATTGCAAGTCCAACACCTGAAAACTGGCTTACAGGTGGGACATGGGCTGTTCCAGTGCTGTTGAAGAACATCATAGTGCGGACTACTGCTCACAGAGTCGTAAACATTTCACCATTAGCACCATCGCACTAATATTTACTATCCTTCCTTTAAAGGGAAAGACAAGCAGAGAATGAACCACACAGATCTGCAAACTATTGATGCTTTGCTAGGTCCTGACGTGTCTAGCATATGCTCTGAGAGCTAACTCCACACAGCCCCCCTTTGCATAATAGATTTCTGAGAAGTACTGTCAGGGGTAAGAGGGAAAAAGCTTATCTTCCTTGCCTCAGCCAGTCCTTTTGTTCTGAGGATTTTGACACAGATAAGGACTTGACTAGCTCTACTGGGAATTAAACAAATTGACTCTAATAGGGTTTAATGTATAATGATTAGCTCATTTATAAAAGAGTCTACCCAATCCTCAATTATTCAGATATGGGTCAAGATCAAGGGAGTACATCAAAACAAATCCTGCACCTGTAGAAGAATTCAGATGTTAATTAAAAGAGAAACAGATCGATGGACTCTAACCCCATACAGAGATAAAGGAAGAAATGTTAGAATTAAGGAAAGTCAGTACACCACCCCCTCCACGTAACACTATTTCAGGTAGTATCAGCTGCTTGTATTGTCTTGCAACTTTATTCTTTATCAGGCTGTATTAAATGGAAGCGTGGACCAAGATCCATGATTCATAACTTGACACAGGTGGATGACATTTGGCCCACATGAAAATGTTAATAATACACAGTTGAGCTACAAGTTGATAAATGCATCTTACACAAAAACATTGAAAGAAAATTAATCCTGGCACACGTTGCATGATGTGTCGTTAGGCTGAGACTTAGCTTGCTATGCTAAGATTGAGATTCGATCCACATGAAATCAGTCTAAAAATCAGCTTTGTATTACTCTTTTGCACTCATCATTAGTTAAGGCGGAGTTAAAAATTATAAGTATAGACACATAAATGTCAAACTGAAGAAATATAAATTGAAAGGAGATCAACAATAACAATACTAAAGCTCTGATCACATTTCATTACGGGATGACTAAAAAAATTAGCAGCTGTTTCTTCCATGTAAACTGCATTTCCTTCCTTTCGGATGCTTGTTTTGATTCGGGAAGGGCCAGACTTTCTTCAGCCCTGAAGTCTGAATGGTCTTTTTTAAAAATAGATGAATACATCTGATTCTGCTGCCTGATACTCTCTGAAACGCCTTCAAAAATGAAATAAACTGTTCAAATGTATAAATAAAGTTCTATGTAAGTTAACATTCTGACTCTAATTGAGGTCCCAGGTTATCTTCTGGATGAACGCTGGGGCAGAAAAGCAATAAAAGCCTGGAGCACAGCACCACAAGCAGCTGTTTCAGCAGCCACTACCAGGGCTTCCCATGCCAAACAGCTGCATCACCCCTCACAAAAGACATCACAGCCCAGCTCAGAATACAGCAGGAGTTTCTCAGCTAAAAAGCACGTGAAGCCTTGAGCCTTTCAGTGAAACTAAGATGTTATGCAGGAAAGAATAAACAATTTGGCGGGTTTTTTTGTTTGTTTGTTTTCAAAGGAGGTGCTGAAGCCTCTCCTCTATTTCATTCCTTCATTTCACAGTGAAGATTCATCTTATACAACAATAACAACAAAAAGTTTTTCCCCTGAGGCTGAAAACTACCTGTAAGATTCAGATCCACTTGGAAATGCTGCAACTTGGTACAGCACGGCCAAAGCAGCTCTCTCTCTGCTCCTCAATTCACCACCCAACCCTAGATTGCTAATTCCACTGAGATTTAGAATTACTATTTAGAACTAAACAGTAAAATACGTTAAAAAAAATTATTTTAGATTCGCCATCAGTACGAAAGATTAACTGAGGATATAAAATATGTACTTTTGGAAAAATAATATTGAAATTGCCTGCAACTAGTAAACGCCCTCTCTGTTTTCTGATGGATTCATAACATTCACAGAAAACAAAACTGCATTTTGATCTTTCCTACAGATGTACAAAGGATTCTGTCTAATCACGCTGGAATATAAGCTAACGTAAGGAAACAAATATATTGCTGAAATAAGGTAGGCTTAAGAGTCAGAAAACTATCCTATCGGCAGCATACACTGCATCTCCCAAATAATGGGAACATTAAGACGCCTTTGTGCCATGTCCTCAGTTATACAAAGGCCATTTGTTGCAGTTCAGCAACAAAATAGGGGTGCTGGGCATAACAGCGCAGAACAAAAGTTTGAAAACGCCCTTCTGTATCGCTAACTTCTGAGCCTCGTTTCATAACAAAACAAATGTTCACGGTGAATTCCAATTTCAAAACTAAGGAGAAATAAGGACAGTGATTTTTTGGTGGTTTGGGGGGGGTTTGCTTTTGTTTTATAATTATATAAAAATATATTCAATATACATAATTGCATATATAATACACGCACAGAAACACAGTTGTGGGTTATTCTTCGTATTTGGCTCATTACTGGTTAGGCAGGTGGGTAACCTAAGCTGAATTAATTAAGGCTATGACGCACATTGATGGTATGAGAAGGCACAACTCCTGGCTCAGGTAGGTAAACAATATCTGCTATCCCACACACGCGCACCCCTAAGAGCAGCTGACTGTCTCACCACATGTAAAACCCAAGTGGGATTTCTAAGAACCACAGAAACGTGAAGCTAAACAGAATGTCAGGAAATTGTCTTTTTTTCTAGCCATACATCAAAGAAAAGCACAGCTTTTCAAGCAACACTTTCCAGAAGGCAGTTTCTCATTCGAGTAAACATTTGCCCGGATACTGGGGTGCTACTTGAACTGCGATCTATCTCAGATGCAATACTTCAGTAATGACAAACCCTATGCATCCTGAAGTGAAACAGAGTGCTACACACATCTCTTAAAATCCAATTAAGTCTCAGTGAGGCACTAGACTTTCCTAAATCACGTTTTTCTCCTTCATATTTTACAATAGAAGATCATTGTTCCTGTCGAAAGCAGACTTGTATCTCCATCGACCCAGCAGGCCTGCAGAAGAAACCTAAATTGCCTCATAACCAGCTCATGACCTCAGTGCCTTTTAATTATGTGGGTTTCCCTGTAGCCTTTAGTTAACGTAGACATGTGGGGTGAGAAAGAGGGAGTCTACAACCCACACAGAAGAAATACAGTCAGCCTGTTTATTTGAACGTACAGACCTCGCATCTCACTTCTGAAATATGTGAGCCCTGCATAAATTTAATAGCACTCATTTTCAGTCCACGTCACTGCTGTTGCTAGCCAGGAACAGCTTAATTACGTGGCCAGGGTTGTGAGTGCAGTACCCTGCACACACACCTAGATTGGAGCCTAAGGTAGATTGTGCATCAGCAGCAGGGGAAGAAACATCTGCAAGGCAAATATTTGGGCAGCTAACTCATGCTGAGCACTACAGTGCTACAGCAACACCAGGATGCTCTCAGCAGGATCAAATAACAGCCGGGGCTTTGGGAGAGCAGTTAAAGCCTCTCTGACTACAACGGAATGGACTGCAAACAGAGGTGTTGGTATTTCTTTCAGGTTTAAATTCAGACTGGACTACTTTCAGAGGAGTCCACGAAGGGATAACTAAGTGGAAACAAGTACCGTATTCAAGTTAGAATTCTGAGCAGCTTAAAGTTCACAATATGCAAATTTTATTTTTACTAAATTGCTTATGTGTAAGGCAAATTTCACCCCTATTTTCCCATTATCTAGACATCTTATTGCGTATTCATTTCTTTTGCTCAAAAGCTGTCGCTTATTTTTCTCTGCATTTGTAAAGTACCAAAGAAGCGCACATCAAATTAACAATTTCCCTTTCTGCAGCATGATTCCTTTGTATCATCAATTCAGACAAATTTCTCATTGTTTAATGATTATCCCATTTTAACGTCACCGATGTATACTTCAGTCCTCTGGGAATCTTAAGGTAGAAAGTTGTGAACGTGAGCTTTCCTTTCAAGCTGCCTTATCAGCATTCTTCAAAAACATGCCTAAAAGAAACCAAATTAGTCTACCAACATTCATACGTAACTGCCTTAAGACCAGATTCACGTCAAAGAACAAAACTGCCCACAAGTACCTCCTGTCTGTCCTCTTACAATGAGTTAAGTCTTACACTATTGCAACGATAGCTTACAATACTGTCCTGTTCTATCTCTATTTTAATTAATATTATGTATTTGGTATTATATTTAGCAGCAATGCAAAAGCTGATACATTTCTTCCACCTTATGCCCTAGCAAAAGGCATCCATGATCCCCACCAAAAACACTCAGACACTTCTAGGTCATACGTTGCTTACTTCCTCACTGCTGGGAGTGACTTACAGTTCCCCTGCTGGGTTTCTCTGGCTGAAAGATGCTCTGCTAACCACGGACACACAGCCCCCTCTGCCAGCAACTGCTAGAAACTCTCCCTACATTTCAAAACATTTCTCTTAATTGTAAAATTCAAAGCAACCTATTTTTAATAACCATTTTTGAAGTCACTTCTCTCCATCTGTCACAGCTATCTCTTCACGCCCTAAAGTTTTAAAAGATTTGAATTACGTCTGTCCCAAAAGCTGTAGCAATGGCTACACTAAAAATACGCTCCCAAGATTTCAGTACTTCGTACAACTCAAGATGGCTATCATAGAGCACCAGCAGTGAAAGGATTCCAAATGCAGGCATAATATTTAAACAAAGCTGAAGACACATCAATAATGGAAATCTGGTGAATCACTTACTCCTGACTCACAGGAATGCTGAATCCAGTATATCTTTTAGTTTCTTTAAACACGGATTGTGTACAGGCAAGACTGATAGCACCACCTGTTATTAAGGTTGCTCGATACTTCCTATTTTGTAACTCCTGGTTTCAGTCTTTTTATACCTTTACCATCTGGGATGGATATAGTATACTGTATTTCACCTTAAAAACTTCCAAGAATTCATTACTTCCAGGACTGAGGCTACTGACAAACGCAACATTTTTGCCCACGTTTTCAAGGACCTAGAATTCTTACTGAAAATTCTCTTTCAGTGTTCTCTTATTCTGCAGGAACTTGAATGCTGGAAAAACAGAATTCATACACGCATGAGGTAGTTTAAGACCTCCCAGTAACAGATAAAGCTGTCCCAGTTGGCTGCATTCTTACCTCACAAAAGATCCTGACTTAGTTGGTTAAAATGGCAAGGCCAATGGCAGAGCCAACCAGCAGTTAACTCCAAGGTTATTTTCTGCTGTGATGTCTCATCCTCCCAGTTGCATTGTCTGGCATTTCGTTCAGCAAAAGCCAGTAGTAAAAAAAATTTTAGAAACCATCTGGAACTAAGATTTGAGATTTGTTTTCCACTATCACCTGTTTCCAGATAGATTTTCAGGTCGCAGTCACACAGTGCTACCCACACGTTCTGGTTAGCTAGGTGTGGATACAGAATGGGAATATAGAGCCCATTGCTTGGAGACACTTCAGCACAGCCAGAAATCTTTCAAGACAGAGCTGCAGCTCGAGATCAGTGAGCACTGACTCCAGGTTTCACAGCTTTATAAGATCAGCTTAACATTTGATCTGCATGCTATTACACAGGCAAAGACAGAAGTAAAGAACTTGACATCTTTTTTCATTACGTTGTCAAAAAACATAGGATAGCAAAGAGCAGAGACAGACCTCTATGTTATGATGCAGTGCCGGCCAATTGGAAGGGTACCATAAAAACAGCTATGCAGTTGTTCGTTTAAGACAATTACGAAGGTTAGTCTTTTTAAAATAGCCTGTATTACCACCTCTTGTGGAATCCACATAGCCAGACAACAGAATAAACAGACTTCCCTTCCTACATTTCAGATCTAGTTGCTAACTGAAACCAGCAGGACTTGCCAATTGCAGCTGGCATTTCAGGTAACATTTGCACCTGATGTTTGCAGGGAGATGAGCTAAGTGTTTCTGTGTTGATGTCACCTGAAGTGCTGACAGAGAAAAGCTCTTACCTGCTTCTCCTACCTTGAGCACTCTCACTCAGTTACGCGGTACTTCTTTACAGCTTGTGGCCTACCTTTCTCATAATGGCAAAAGCATCCAAGAAGCAGAACCAACCATCTCTAAGCTGAAAACTTTAGGTCAAGTAGTTCTTCCAGCCCAGGATTTTTACATTTGTTAGTTTCAACTCCAAACAAGGAATCACAGCACCAAGAGAGCAGCCTGAGCAACGTTCTAATCCTACACTGCAAATCTCCAGGCTGTACAAGGATTGTCCATCTGAAAACCAGACAGCAGGCTGCTGTTATCCTCAGTTGAAACTGCTTTTAAAACATGTGCATTCATAGAATCTACTGCTTGCACGCCAATCTCATCAAGCCAGGTGTGCAACTCAAGCATGCATATGAAGAAAGTAGTAGTTCTGGACAAAAACACTAGAGAACACAGAAGTGTTGAGGTCTGATACACACACAGAATCAAAACAAAACAAGAGGGTAACTGCTGGAAAAAACAGTCAAATACCATAGCACTGTGTTCCATCAGTAACAGTCACCTCCAAAGAAAGCTACAGCACAGAAAAAGGGTTGGACAGTTCAGTTTTCTTGATTTTTTTTTTTTTTTAACTGCTGTATTCTGCTTCTAAGAGTCACAAAAATAGACCAAAGTAAACTAAATAGATGGGAAGTCAGCACAGTCTCAGAAGACAACAGACTCCATGGTAGATAGTACATGGCTTCAAAGGCAGCATGCAAGAAAAACAGGGATGCAAAGGCATCCTTTGGAGCACTTTGAACATCACACCAGGCTGATCATCATCCACAGTGAAAAGATCAGCCTGCTGTTCACGTTCAGGACAGTCATCAGGTCACCTTTGCAGTGCAGTTGGCCTTCACTGGCCTGTTGCCTATGCTGGAGTCATTCGGCAGTCAGAGCATCATGCTGCTCCTGCTGCAGCCTTTCACTGCTGCCAGCTCCTGAATTACTGGAAAATTACTCAGCCAAACATCACGCGGGTAAAGAAGAGAATCCCAGAATCCCCCCCCCATTGCAGATGAGAAGGAATACTTCACTGCTATTTGTACAGAAAGAAATTAAACTGATATGACCTCATTTACATACCACAGTTTTTAAATAACTCTTATGTTATGAAAATATGTTAAAACAACATGAAATGGCTGGAGATGGTCACACGTGAACTCAAGAAATACGAAAGTTTGCACAAGATAATTTCATTATTAAGTTAAACTTCATTGCTTGCAGTATTTTTTCCTCTATCTTGTTTCATTCTATGTAGAAACTCAGGTTTCATTATTCCCCAAAGGTTTTAGAAAATAGCTGTGAAAAATTAAGTTAGGGAATGAAAGATATGCCTCTGTCATTATAGCCTGAACTCAGTTCTGGTAACGAACGCCCACAGCAGAGTTTGAATCTCAGACTGAAATGGGCCAAACGTTGAACTTTTCAAATCAGCTTGAGTTTGTTTCTAACCATCTGCACCTAACTGCGCGGGAGAAGCAGTTGCCCTAAGAATGCACAACCCTATGCAGGTTCTACCAGCCTGAGATTTCAGCCAAATGATTCCCTGTTTAGAAAGCATTCACGTTTTTTCTTTTTTCAGCATTTCTACCATAGGATATTCTAGGATCTCTGCTGTATTACCACAGAACATCCCTAAGTGGTTCCATACCTTCTATGACTTCTTATATACTTATTTTTAAATCTCATCTGTACAGCAAACGAAATCTAACTCAAAAGATAAGACAAAGATTTATCTTCTAAATGTGTCCACAGAAAGAAGTCATACATGTCATTGATTCTTATAAGAAGTCATTCAGGTACCTCTTCCAGTAGCTGATATTTTGCCAGGTCTCAATCCTTATCTGTCACAAGAAAAACACACTGATGTTTGCAAACAGACAAAAACTCATAGGATACTACAGGCTAAACAATATTCCTTCCAAGGACTTGAGTATTTCTAACAGCAATATCCCCCAAAAAAGCAATGGAGATTACAGTCTTTCTAGAAGGTACTGAACGTAAATAATTTAGGCAGTTTCTAGCAAAGGAATTGCAATTGAGGTGTTCAGATGCTACAGCAAAACAAAGGTAGATGAGACAAGGCAAAATGAAAAATAAAACGGCTGAAGTCAGATCAAGATATCTTTGGTTAATTCCTTTTCTCATGAGCCATTTTTGTTATTAGTTATTAAGTGTCTTATCCCAGTAACAGTACCCATAGCCTTTCAAGTAAATATATAGCATAAAAGCATTCGGTTGTACCAGCCCTGGTAAGATGTATTTTGGAACACAACAGGTGGAAAACAACTGTCTGTAAAAAAGAAGTGAATATGGTAGAAAACTTATGTTGAGTCAGAATTCTGAGTTCTTACTTTATACCACTTTTTTTTTTTTAGATCTTTATCATATCACATGTTAGAGTGTTTTTTTGTTTTTTTTTTTGTTTTTTTTTAATCATCTGAGAACATTAAAAAAGAAAAAAACAGCAGGAGGTCCAAATAGTCTGATCACAGGTCACGTTCAGGATAGGACAGCAAACATTAAGTAGGTTCTAAAAGAAGTCTACAAAGATCATTTATGACAAAAGTCAACACAGTTTTAAGGAAACTTGTCAGAACTTCCACGCAACATGCAGCTCAGGGAAGCTTCCCACAATCTCTTGTGTAACCTGACAAATAGTCCTAGGGATGGGGTGGAAATTCAGTCAGGATCCCTGCAGTGGCATCAAAGGACGAACAGTAAAGTTGCCATAGAAGTCTACAGAGAGCGTGAAGTAGAGCTCCTAAGTCAGCACACTTTGAAGTCTAACTCCTGTCAGTGCAATATGCCTCTATACCTTTTATATACGTAGGAAGTTTACATATTAATGTTCACATGATGGTAAATCGGAGGACTGCTTCATTAGATTTGAAGGAGCACTTCTCCTCAGGCAAGGCCTCTGGTTTGACTCAGATTGAATTACGAAGCTAAACAGAACAGGAAGGATCTGTGCTCCTAATTCTGTTTGATAGATCTCTTTGTCATTTTCAGATGCCAGATTGAAGATAGCCGCCTCTTCCTTGGCAAAGAACAGCACTTTTAAGCTCNTAACTCCTGTCAGTGCAATATGCCTCTATACCTTTTATATACGTAGGAAGTTTACATATTAATGTTCACATGATGGTAAATCGGAGGACTGCTTCATTAGATTTGAAGGAGCACTTCTCCTCAGGCAAGGCCTCTGGTTTGACTCAGATTGAATTACGAAGCTAAACAGAACAGGAAGGATCTGTGCTCCTAATTCTGTTTGATAGATCTCTTTGTCATTTTCAGATGCCAGATTGAAGATAGCCGCCTCTTCCTTGGCAAAGAACAGCACTTTTAAGCTCTGGGCTATCAGAGAGAGCAAGCCTACAGTACGTGCACAGACTGACAGTTGCATTAAGATGTTTCCTGCCACTTTTTAAAAACTTATGGCAACCTGCTCATTATTAGCCTCCCGTAGCTGCCAGTAGTTCAACTGAGGGAGATGAAGTAGAAGTCACAGCTGAGGGTGCTCTGCGCTGTAGCACAGTAACCACGTACCTCTGCAGATGTGCTGTCTGGGGAAGCTGTCCTACGGGAATGGGAGCACAGTTGAGCAGTGAATGCACAGATTGATTGGAAAAAGTCTTCAGGAAATTAGCTTTTTTTCCTCCTGCTCTTTTTGAATCTGTAGGGATTTAAAAGCACCTCATCTTCATAAGAATTTCGGGTCTAGTTATGGTTATTGAAATCCTGTATCCTAATTTGCTGTACAATTCTCAAATTACTGATTAAGAAGAAACAGACAAAACGTGAAGGCAGATCTGAGAACATTTGGAGCCCATTAACAAAATAAATTCATGGCTTATGTTCTCTTATCCACATTGAGTGTTTGAAGGCAGCTTTCGCTTTCTGCAATTTAGCAGGTGCAGGCTGAATGGACCTAAAACATACTTCAGCCAATATACAAGTGTCCACACACAGAACTAAATCAGCTTAAATATATGTCATACCATTCTCACTATGGAACTACGGTACCTCCGACCTGCAGCTAAAAGCCCATAAATTCTGTCCCCTGCAACACGCTTTCCAATGCACTAAGCAACGTAACTGTTGGAATACAAACAACCAAGGCAGAAGGTTTCAGGAGTATCTCAGGGACTCAGCAACCAACTGCTGCTCTGCTCCGGCACGAAAAAACACTCAGATCCCCAGTGCTCAGACATGTCTGATCCACTATGAGTCTCACACGGGGCCTTTCCCGAAAGAGCCTGTGCACATTGAAAAGAGAAATAGCACACTTCACAGGCACTCTAAAGGAAAGGCCAGTATTATTTCAATTGGACAGCATGTATACAGAACCTAAAAGATGATTAAAATAATGACACCTAGTACTCACCGAGCATTTTTCCCCACAAAGCTCAAAACGCTTAGGGTTCACATCTCAAACTTCAGTAGACAGAAGAACAGAAGCAGACTGCCCAGGACAAATACACGCCAAGTTAGAGTCCCCTCGTTCATTTTCTAGCCTCTATTCTTGACAAAACTTGGATTCACCATGTCTTAACAAGGCCCTAATTTTTCCATAGATTTTTTCCTGGGTTGTCTGTTTTATAGGATAATTGTCTTAAGGAATTAACAACTGCAAAAAATTAACTTTAAATAAACAGCTCCTTTTCACAAGGGTCCAAGTTAAAGAACTCACACCAAAACATCTGCAGCTGCTGCTGAAAGCTCCTTCGCTTGTTTATTTCAGGCCGGCCAGACTGTTGACTAGCAATCAGGCAAGGAATTTGCAGCTGGGGGGCAGAACAAAGAAGGGATGAAAATCGCACTGATTTGAAATAAATCGTTGTCACCTGGAATTATTTCAGGACAGCTGGAACACACAAATGCTCCAGATTCTTTCTGGAGATAAGGTTTATCCCTGAAAGCAGACAGACATTCGGGAGCAGGCATGAAGTGGGGAACGTGAGCTAGAATAAGGCCATATTTATTTCCACACTTGTCCCACTTTTCCCAAATCCTCACTACTACAATACTATTTCAGAAGGTTGCCCTAAATTATTTATTGTCAATATCTCCCCTTGCCCCAAGATCGCTTGGCTCAACACAGTCATTATCTAAGCTGATACCACAACTCCACCTTAGGCTTTAAAAAAATAATTATATATGTCTCCTGAGGTTTCCCTTACTTTAACAGCTGAAAAATAATCAGTTCTAATGAACAGTCTGAAGACTCAAATAAGCAAAATCTCTCTATCTGGACCAATCAGAAGTCTGAATTTTATCTTGGCAAACCGAAACATTCAAATAAACATAATTAAAATGTTTATTTGTTCCGAAGGGACATAAACAATACAAAGAAATCCACAAAGTGGCATAAATACTAGGAATAAACCATCACGGACTAGTAATGCAAATGGAGAATTTCCACATTCACACCAGCACAGGGCTGGAATAGTAGCAGGGTCTCGTGCCCATGGTGGTGGAAGCCAGTCTGCAAGGTGCACGCGCAGCAAGACAAGACTGAAGCACCAGGGAGCAAGGCTGGCTAGGTGACCTCCCAACAAAGAAAGAGATGAGTTTGTGCTCTGCAGAGTAGTTTGGTTTTATGTCTTCTTAATATCTTTTTTTGACCTGAATCACTCGAGGATGAGGTTGTTTGGGTTGTTTTTTGTTGCTTTGGTTTTTTTTTCTTTTTTTTGTAAGGTACAGTGAATGTGTTGCAAAACAAAAAAGTATTTGGAATTTGACCTTCGCCTTCTTTAAATCTTTCAGTCATTTCAAATGAAGTTACCTGTATAATCTGGAAAAAAACTGATTTGAATGAACCGGTCTGTTCTGCTCTAATCTGTTTGTGGCGATTTCAACTCTCTCAAAAGAAAACAAACTAACTCTAAGGTCAATCAACTACAAGATTCTGAGGCTGTGACAGAGCATCTGAGATTTGCGAGACAACGCATCAAAAGTAAGCCCCAAGTTCCAGCCTTACAGATAGCCAAATCAGTTTAAGAGCCATAGTATTGTTCTTTTTTTTTTCTTAGAGGTATATTTTTCTTACAGTTTATCCAGATCTTTTCTGTCATCCAGCTGACCATGTGGCCACTCACATTGTTTCTAGCACAGGAGAAGGAAAACACAGACAGATGTGGGGGTAAAGCTTAAGGTAAAACATTCTTAGTTTTCAGGGAAATACCTAATTATATATTTTTAAGCATTGCTTTGATTCAAAATTTCTACGGGAAAGTTTTTACTTACTTATTTTCCTGAGAGATCCTGACAAAATGCACAAACAAAAAGCAAAAGGCAGTAACATTTCAGATCACAGCTAAGTTCAGTGTCTGCTGATGAAGCATAGGACACGGGTCGCTTGAGAAGAGCACGAATGGGCACAAGGTCCAAGAAAACAATTCTGTTTCTTTGCTCACCATTTATTCAGAGCACACTGTCTAAAGAAAGGTAAGTAATTCCTATATCTACTCTTAGAAATACAGTTCATTTGTACTCAAGTGAATCCAGTTTTTAATAGCACAACATGGATTATTTTTGTGCTGTAAAAGGTCTCCAGCTGCAGCTGAGGGACCATGCTTCTAAAGAAGATGAACTTCTGGAATAACAAATATGGAACCAAACATTTGTGCATGCAGTGCATGGGCAAGGACTGGATTAAGTCCATTGCACTGCTGTTATCATTTGAGTATTGCTAGGTCTTTATAGCATTCCTACAAAACCCTATGCACAGTGAAATAGCTTGTACCTTACTAAGTGTGCCACCTCATTCCTTCACCCGCAGGAAATTTTCTTGCCACAACAGTGATACCTCATTACTTAATTCCCCTTACTGGTAATTTATTCAGGAACATGAACAAAACTCTGTTTTTATGTTATGTTTTTTTCCATTCAGTGTCATTGCTAGATTTAAAACTGACCACTTCTACATTAGGCAAGCCCATTTATTCACAGCTGAAAAGTAGACAGACGTCCATGTAGCGACTTGCGGTCTTTTATTCAGACATCAGTGCAAGCAAACCAGACAAGATGTACTCCCTGGAAAATGAAAGCTACAAAGTAGCATAGGAAATCTATTTGTCTGTAATTAGTAGCCATTTCCTTTAATGAATGGCTCCTGTTTTAACTTGGCTCCACCTTTTATGACTGCAGTTTCTGGGAGCCTTGTTATGAAGAGAAGGGTGGATTCTTCTACACCGAAGATTTTCCTCTTATGGCAGGATTTCAATCTGATATACAGTGCACATCACTTTTTTGGCCACATTCTTCATCATTGCTTTTCCAAACAAAATCGCAAAAGATATTTAATTCTGTTTTGCAAAAGACTGAGGAACTGCTCTGAATGCACTTTGAGAAGTTTAATGACTTAGTGTGTAAATGGGAATTCGCAGGCTATAATATTTTCAATAATTCGTTTACTTGTTCTGCAAAAAGATTCACTGAGTATTACCGTGGAAAAGTAAAAACCTTACCACAAGCGTTTTTATAAAATGCTACTGCACTGGGACTTGACATGTCTGCCTTTCTCATCTAATAAGGAAAGGGACGTTTAGAGTATTGATAACTGAAATGGACAAAGTAAATTGCAGCTTCTGCTGTGCTTTGGTATTTGCAAGCAGTAACTGGAAACCATTGTGGTTTTGCTGTGAAAGATAATTATTATGTTTTACCTCAAACGTGTCTGCACAACACATCAGTGATAGCGACGGCCTTCAAGATGCACGCGCAAACAAACATTTCACTCAAACAAATTACTGCTCTGAGAAAGCCGATCGTTCTATCCCACCAGCGGTACGCAAGCAACAAAATGCAATGCCCTATTTTGTGTACTCCGAAGTTACCACAGGAGTACACAAGTCAAGTCTAACTGGTCATGAAGTTACCTTTGTCTCTATCTTTATTTTTCAACTCAGTCCCTGGGACACGTTCTGCGTTTGGTCTGTTGGTTATATTACTAGTATTGAAGAGTTCAGGAGAGGAATTAGAAAACCAACTCCATGTATTAAATGGAAGATATTAATTCAACTAAGTGTAAGTGAAGCCGCGCTTGCCAGCAGGAGGAAGACAAATCCTGTGCGTTCAGATGCCACAAGACCATGTCCTGCCAAAACTCCCTAAAAAGATATTATGTTAAAAGCACTGCATCTTCCTTCCCCCTTGGGTCACTTCTGTCCCAAGGACACTTCTGCCTGTGCAAGCAGTAGCTTTATACCTGTTAACCCCTTCACAGATTATACACGTTAAGCAGGAGAAAGAAATATCTGATTGTGGGATATGGTGTGCCCTTGATTTCTAAACAGTGCTTCTGCTTTATGAGTTTCACTGCAAAACATAAACTAATCTGGGTTTACAATAAATGCTATCTCAGAAGCTCTGTAGTTCACCCATTTCCTTGCACTGATGGTAGATCAGAATCAATATACCAAACTTCCTGAGATAGTCAAAACCTGATCCGATACCTGAAGTCTACAAATAATACTTATTACGTTTCTTAAATAACAGAATGAATCCAAATTCTTGACCATTCTGCAACCGGATTTGAATTTCATGCATTTTGTACAGATCCCAAACAAAGCTAATGGATATTGCTGTGACTCACATTAGCAATCACACCACATTGAAAAAAACGTCCTTCAAGATTAAGTGCGTGAGCTAGAGGGCATATTGCAGTCTCAGTAAACTCAATTCCTTCTTCTCTTGATAAATGCTATCACTTTCTCTATTTCAGTTTTACATCATTATACTCACCTGATTGACTGAAGCCCATTTAAAACCAGATCATAACTGTGATCCATTTTTCTTGCAGAACAGTGAGAACGAATATGACGAATTAAATTCAGACCACATCATACTTTAAAAATTACCTCAACGCTCACATCCTGTTGTTCTCATTAACACTCTCTCCTTTTCTCTCCAAGCAGTACTCTTAAGAAAAGTGACTTAACACAAACCAGAAGTACAGTAGACCCAAACGTGTCCAAAATGCACAATACATCTCATTCTTAATATCAATTATTTTTGTATTACCAAGCATGCCCACTGCTGAAGCGTGTGAAGTACATGAAACCTACCTCAAACTGAAAACTAACTATGAAGTCCTCCACCTGAGTCAGGGCAATCACAGCACAAACACAAGCTGGGCAGAGAACAAACAGACTGAGGCAACCCTGAGGAGAACAACTGGGGGTGTTGATTGATGAGAAGCTCTACAAGAGCCAGCACTGTGCATTTGCAACCGCGAAAGCCAACTGCAACCTGGGTTGCATCAAAAGAGGGCTGGAAGCAAAGCAAGGGAGATGATTTCTGCTACATACTCAAAGTCCCACCTGGAGATACTGCATCCAGGCCTGGGGCCAGCTACACAAAAAAGATGTGGAGCTTTTGGAGCAGGTCTAGAGGAGGGCCATAGAGATGCTCAGAGGACTGGAGCGCTTCTCCTATGAGGAAAGGTTGAGGGAGCTGGGCTTGTTCAGCCTGGAGAAGGGGAGGGTCCAGGGAGAACTCACTGTGGCTTTCTAGGACCTAAAGGGGGCCTATGAGAAAGCTGGAGTGAGGTGTTTCACAGGGACACAGAGTGATAGGACAACAGGAAATGCTTTAAAACTGAAAGATTTATATTAGAAATACTGAATATACTAGAAATACTTCACTATGAGGGTGGTGATGCACTGGCACAGGATGCCCAAGGAAGTCCCATTCCTGGAGATGTTCAAGACCAGGCTGGTCAGGGCCTTGGGCACCCAGATCTACCAAGAGGCATCCCTGCCCATGGCAGGGGATAGAACAAGAGGATCTTTAAGGCCTACTCTACATCAAACCATTATGTGAATTTGTGCTTCTGTTCTGGGTCAAATTGAGCATTCCGGACTTTTCATCTTATCTTTAGCACTGATTTAGTGAAAATAGGCTCACATCTTAAGAACTCCACATATAAATATACGGAATTATGTGAATAAGGCCTTGAAAACAATCCACTTGAAACTCAGAATCAGGAGGAATTCAGATTGGAAAAGGCCCCAGTCAAGATCTGAGTATTTAAATTGGTAGAGAATCATGGAGACCTATTCCAATATCCGACTGCTTCTGACGCAAATTTTGTTTACTTACTTATTTTTTTCCTCTTAGCATTCCACGATTTTCCCTATTGATACCTACATCCATTCCCCCTGTCCTGGCTCCATCTTGACCCCTGGGTCCCACTGTGTGCCTCCATCCCTGCTGGCCCGAGCTGCTTCCCAGTACAGCCCAACAAGGCTATCCTCAGTGCCTGCAGGGCTCAATCCAGCTTCCTGTACTGCAGGAATGAGTGTGCTTTTCTTCGTAGACAGCCTGCACTGTCAGCATCTTATTCAGTTACAGACACTTTCATGTATTAATCTTGCAGGAAAAAAGAAGAATATACCTGGCACTGGCCCAGAAGTTCAAGCTCGTATCAGCTTCTGGATCTTATTTATCTAAACAAGGCCAGGCTGGATGTGGCTCTGGACAGCCCGGTCTGGCGGTTGGCAACACTGGATGGTGGCAGGGGGTTGAAACTAGATCATCTTCGAGGTCTTTTTCAACCCAGGCCATTCTATGATTCATGATTCTATGATAAAACACGTCCGTAATGACAACTTCTAACAAGATTAGAATTGTAAAACTGGAGTCCCCAAGTTAACTCATAAACATATATGTATTTTTTAAATCAAGCTTACAACAAACCAAGGGGCCACAACCAGAAGCATACTAAAAATTAGACCAGCAAATATTTTCAGGCCTCTGAGAAAATTTTTTAATAAGAACTCAATTATTGAAAGTATATATTCTAATGAAAGCCTTGTTTATCGCTGTTGTTTCCTTAGAGCTCAGACCCGACGTTCTCTCTTAACCACCTCTCCTATTTCTACTTCAAGTTTCACTGTGCCACAAGAGGCTGGATTGAGATCAGAAGCTATCAGTCAAAAACCAATCAACTCTTGCAGAGAAGTCCTAACAGCAGCACTTCATTTAGCTCCACAAGCTCTCAACTGAAAAAAATTTAAGCAAAGCTGCACCAGTGCTGTCTGCCCACTGCAGCCATCTCAAACCATGCCATGCCGTTGCTGTAGAAGGCAGAGAACATGGGCTGCCCCACCACAGGATCCATCTCCCCATGCAATTAGAGCCACTTAGCGTAACAAACCCTACACAAACAAATTATCTAACAGAACAGCACAGCCAAAAAAAAAAAAAGCATCTTCTAGAATCCACAGTTCTAATGTTTCAGTAAAGTGGAAAGCGAGTAAGAATTTAGCAGCAGCATATCTAGACTCCTCAAATAAACAGCATTTATTATGAAAGATAATGTCACAATACAGAACTCAGCCTTCACAGCCACGTGAAGTCTTTGCTAGTTCCAGGGTGTGATAACAAGCTAAGCACCTGACAGCATCAGCAGAACATGAACATGCATTTTGTACAACAGCAATTCCTACGAACTCCTCCAGCAAAAAAGGAGGAAGTCACAGCTTTCCATATGGGCCACTTAATCTGAATCAAGCCTTAAAGCACGCACTGCTGAAACTCGACTCGATAGCTAAAACAGCTGCTCTCCAGCTTTTATTAACAGTTACTGAAGTCAGTCATACTGTGCAATTTGTCAGCACCCACACAGCACCTCAACGGAGAACACAGCTTTACCCACACTTGCAGAAATCCCACAGCCCTCTCGCCATGCTTTCTCACCAGCCCTAAGGGCTTGCAGAGGGCAGCAAAGCAAATGGAATAACCCAGGCTCATAATAAACAGCTCATGAGAGCAGTGAGCCATAGAACAAGAGAACTGGATAGGGGCAGGAGAAAGGAATTTCTGCTTTTGTGCTTGAAAAAAAAAAATGTTAGGGAATTGATGTCCTCGTGATGTCAGCCAAGACCATCTCAGCAGAAATGAGTTAGAGAACACTCAGGGTATTGACAGCCCTAAAAAAGAAATCTGCAGTTCTGCTTTGAAGTACATGAACTGAGAGCACTCCCTGCTTAAACATCACTTTGGTTTAAAAACAGGGGATACGTAGAAGTTGTGCTGTACTATTTCCAAAATGAAAAGCTAAAGCATTGTTTTGAGGACCAATTCAAACAAAAATTAAAACAGTATAAAATATTTAGAGTGTAATTACTTAACTTGAAACAGATATCCTACCAGTTTACATTACACCACACATTTTAAATTCTTTCCTGTCAACATAACATTATTTTATTGAATTTAGTATTCAGAAAGCCAATTGAAAGCGATTCTTTTCTCCGGTGGTGAGGCACTGGAACAGGTTGCCCAAAGAAGCTGTGGATGCCCCATCCCTGCAGGCATTCAAGGCCAGGCTGGATGGGGCTCTAGGCAGCCTGGGCTGCTGGTTGGTGACCCTGCACATAGCAGGGGGTTGGAACCGGATGAGCATTGTGGTCCTTTTCAACCCAGGCCATTCTATGATTCTATAATTCTGCATTTAAGGCAGAGCAACTTGCAGTAACCACAGCTAAACATGCTGGTTGGACAAGAATCTGTCCTCCTTCCGTCCCTATCATTCAACAGTATTTCTTAACCTCCTACATCTTTGGACCATTTCTCATAAACATAACAGCAAAACCATAGAAAATGCCTTAATTTTAGGCGTTGCTTGAAATATAATCTGGTTATCAAAATATAACAACAGAATAGCAGAAAAGGAGGAAGCATAGAACACCCTCAGATAAAGTACTTCTTTTGCTCTACAGAATGAAAGTAAGGACTGTGTCTATAAGCTGTCTTCCAGATGATGCTCTCAGTCAAGGGCAATTTTTCTTTAATTTCAACAAGAAATAGCCTAGAGCTGAGGAAAATTAGAAATTATAGACCTGATGTAGATAAAATTATCTGGTAGATGTTGCATGCAAAATTATAACAGATTACCACAGAGGTACCCAGTGGCCTTCAAATCCTTGAATTTATTAAAACATTATGAAGAGATAAGGACTGCAGTCAAAGCTTCGGAAATCCGATTTACAGACAGCAAATATTCCGTTGTTTTGGTCTCTACCACGTGCTACCCACTCTTATTTGAAACGAGAGGAAACAAAATGTAAGAACGTAGGGTTTGCTTTTCACATGCAGAAAGCTCTGCAGCAGCCAAGTAAACCACACTGCCATACGTGGCCAGCAAACATTTCTCACGTGGAAAGCACGTTTCTTTCTGTACGGTTTCATTATTATGAAGAAGCTATAAGGTAACGTGTTCTGAGCTATCCTAACAGAATGAAATCCAGCCCTGCCTTACTTAGCCAAAATGAAGATGGGATGTGCTATAGAGTGAAAAATAATCTGAAAAAGAAAAAAAAGTCAGTGTAGTTCATAAACGCTCAGCTAATAAAAACACAGGACAGAGACAACTCTTTTACTGCTCTCTTCACCACACACACAGCTAGTAAGGACATCTCAAGTGAAAATGTGTGTGCTCCATCACTCAGAGCAGAAAATCCTGATTTGCCACTGAGGCTGCCGGGTGGTGTTCAGCCATATGGCAGGCAGCTGGGGAGGAGAACAGCTTAAGCCACTGCTGCTGAATTCACTAAACCCATCTGACAGCCCTGTGTTCACAAAACGTAAAACATGGGAGATAATTCTCTCTTTCCTTGTGTGGATTATAAATACTTCATGGCAGCTTTTATCTCAAGTGTCTCTCTCTGAGTAATCTGCCCGCATAGTAGAATAAGGCCTGCTACACCAGTCAGGGCTTCGGAGTATGAAACTAATGCTATTGTGATAAGATGCTAGAAATCTTCCCCATTTCAGGTGAGAAACATGGTCTCCAGCTCGACTGATCACATGGGGGATTTCACAGGCAGTCACCAAACAGGCTTACACTCAACTTCGATCCCAATTCAGGAAATAAAACCAAGCAGGTACAAACTAATGGAAAAAAATGGCAGAAACACCAGACGAGAGAACTTCCAGAGCCTATTCAATCCAAGCTAGGACTAGACCAGGCCCTTATTACTGTACAGTTTCCTTGCTACCTGCCCTGCTTCTATTCATTTGTCACCATCGAAACCACGTGGCACCAGTCACTGCTGTGTCCATCTGCTGCGGCAGCTATAAAACAATAAGCCCTGCTTTCTTCTGACAACACCTCTACAGAGGGAGGCCAAAAACACCACGGAAGAGCTCCTGAACAATTCAGTCACTGAAAGCTATGAGTTACTGTGCTGGAAATGTTGTCAGGGGCTGGGAGTGCTCTCAGCTTATAGATGCCTGTATTTGTTTTTTTGCAAGGTTCTCCTCCAAGAACTAAACACCAGCTAGCCCCGTGTCTCCCTGTCGAGTTGATTTTATTAGATCATTTTTATCTCTGTGGCAGGGGGGGAGGAGGGGAGACAGGCCGGGTGTGATGAATGGCTGCGGCCATACCCTACCTGGCCACCCTGGCGCCCACCCAGGCACGCATCTGATGGCAATCAGCTACCAGACTCACATGATATTTGACAAAGGATGGGTCAAGATCCTCCCCATCTGTTAGCAGGAAAAGCCTTCTGTCTGCTTGTAGCAATACTGCAGAGTTAAATTCGCTGCTGGAAAAATGCATGAAAATAAATTGCGTGGTTTACAGGTTTCATTATTATTGTATTTCTATGATTAAGGAAAAAAAAAAAGCACTTGAATTAGCATAATGGCAGCTCTCTTCAACATACCACAACTCAGAGGGTTGAGACAGACAGTATTCTTAATCATTACCAACATATTCTCAAACTCACTCCTAGAAGCTAGCCGCCCAAACCTGTCCTTAACCTGCCTGAAAACTGAGTTCCCCATTACCTTCTTCAGAACTGATGGGGAACATCGCAGACGATACCTCTGGCCTTAACACCTACTATTCGGTTCCATTTGACATACACAACTGCTGCTGCTAAACTCAGACATGGAGGCATTTCTGTTCTGAATGAAGAAATTACAGGAACTCAACAGGAACACAGGGGGTTGCTAACACATTGAGCAAAAACCCTTACAGCCTCTAAAGACATGAAAAATAGAGGAATGATCAGTAATTTCTTTAAGACCAAATAATACGTGGCTTTGGATCTTCTAACCTGAATATCCAGAGAAATGCAAGAAGGTTATCAACTGTAGCAATAAACCTCCTCCCTAATGGAAAAAGCACTGAAGCACTGGACTAGATCTTCAAGATGCATAGATGGCATATTTTTATCAACTTTTTATTTTTATCAATTTTTTATATATTTTATCCACATAATCTATCATTTCAATACATTTTAAAAGAACAAATCTACACTCAGGGCCAGAGTCAATACCTAGCTCAAGTGTGTTACAGCAGTATATTACTCATGTTCAGAATGTGAACTGCATGCTTCCAGGCTGCTTTGCTTCCCCTCCCTAGAGAATACAAAACTTTTGCTACTCTCCCTTCAAAGGCTTCACGATTTTTCAATTTTAACAGGAAGTCATTCATTACACAGTAATTAATCATTTATTGGTAAGGATTTTTGTTTCTCTAGCATTTCTCAGTAGATGAAGCCTGCTCAAGCTTTCCTCCCTCTGACCATGTTGCAAGGCAGCAAACACCAACACCGCTCGCTTCGGAAGATCTCGCTAAATAAATTGTCATCTCATTTTCTCTTGACCTGAGCCCAACACTGCTATTTCACTTTCATAGTTTTACGAGTGCTTTGGATATGGTTCATCTATATCACGAGGGCCTCGTTTTCTTCTTTCTCCAGGAAGCCACATGCAACCAATTTCTGGCTTCACGATCTAAGGGCAAAGCTGATCAGCTGCAGTTTCACTGCTAGCAAGATCAGCCAACGTGCAATGTCTGCTCATCAACTATATCATGCACAGCACAACCATAGCCACATGTAAAGGCAAAGCTAAAAATTTATCTCCTTGAATGCCTCAACAGGCAACAGGCAGATGGAAGAGAACCTGGGCATCAAGCTGGCTTCACACTGCTGGGGGGCCATTAGCCTGAGCCTCAACCCTTGCAGCCTCGGCAAGCAAATCTATTAAAAGCTGGGGGTAACATTGAGCAACTAATTGTAGAGATGCTTCCAGAAGTTACACGCTGAAATGCAACCATGCTACAAGACATACATGCTTATATACGGTTGAAGCAGAGAAGATGATGTTCCAGCAGGAGCCCCCTAGTCCAGCAAGCGGAACAACTCACCTCCAGCATAGAACTCAGCACACCTGCAGAGCTCTCCAGTGAAGCTTTTTTGCCTTTTACACATTACTAGACAGTTAAGAGACACAAATACCTTCTGGCAAAATCCACAGTGAGAGATAGTATGGCAATGAATTTCCTTGTTGTTTGCTACCAACTGTCACGCTGTTCAGCTCAACGAGAAGTGGCAGATTTTAAGTATCTTGAACACAGAGTTCCTCAAACCGGGCTTTTCTTTCGTTTATGTTGTTTAAGCTGAAGCTAATCCCCGGGTTTCACTAACAGAAACAACAAGTTGCCACCAGATTGCTGTACTCTTGAATGAAAAGCCAGTGAGTCCTCCTTGGCTTCTGCCCTTTTCCATGCAGCAGGACACGGATAACAGTAGGTTTTGAGCACTAGCACAATCCCACCATCTGTGCTCAGGAGATGAGTAGGAATGATCTAAGCCCATTTTGTGCTCTGTAGGTGTTTGCACTTGCCTTGGGCACTGAACTCACAAAAGCCAGTAAAACATGCAAGACCAGACTTGAGGAAGCTTCAATAGGTAGGAAAGAACCACAGGAAAACAGGTTGAATAGATCTTGTCAGTTCAAATTACTTAACACCAGAAATTAATTCTGTTATGCATTTAGAGTTGGTACACAATCCATAAATCTTCCCCTAATTACCACAATCTCACTAAAAGATAAACTCTTACTATACAAATATTCCTCCTAATACTTTCAGATATAATAAAAACCTAAGGCCCATTTCGTGCATCATAAATCATGCATGCCACTATACAAGCATCCTCATGATTTTAGTATATTCAGCAACACAATTTTTTGTGTTTAGCGAAATAAAATAACCATTTATCAAATTATGAACTGATGTAAAACAGTTTCATATCCTGCGTACAGAAAACAAAGGAACCAAGCATTAGTCCTCTAACTTTCTGTGTTGTCAAAACAGAACGCAGCGTATGACAAAAGAAGAAAAAATCCTCAGCACCCTTTGATCTTCTCATCTTCTCCTGGCAAATTAGCACT
Organism: Syrmaticus mikado; assembly: GCA_003435085.1. Classification (NCBI taxonomy): domain Eukaryota; kingdom Metazoa; phylum Chordata; class Aves; order Galliformes; family Phasianidae; genus Syrmaticus; species Syrmaticus mikado. The sequence goes on along the minus strand of QGNR01000061.1, from coordinate 2,745,081 downwards.
TCATCATACACAATTAGGTTTCACTCTGCACCAGCCAGAGTCACAAGTAGCTAACAGATTATTGCTGCAAAATTCCGTGTGCTCCTCTGCCATTTCTTCATTTCAGAGGAAAGGAGAAAGCAGATCAATTTCGATCAAGTATGATTTATGAGAAGTGCAGATTCTTATGAGTGAAAAAACAAAAAAGATCATTTTCTAAGGTTTGGAAAGTAGCCAAGGTTGTCATCATCATCTATTCTGATTCTAGAAACAGCAACTACCTCAAAAAAAATAACTCCACTATGAAATTCCAATATCTAAACAAAGTAGTTAGCCAGAGCACCCTTCAAGAATCAAATGAATATTTTTACTGCCCTGCTCAGCTCCTCCTGGTGGATTTAGCAAAATAAGAGCAGACCACTTCTTCTGGCTGCCCACTTGGGCTGCTTCTCTTGCATCAGATTTGACAGTCAGGTTCAACAGAAAGCTGATCTGATAACTACTAGGCCACCAAAAAGGACCTACAGCTGCTTCAACACCAGAGCTGGTCAAGCGGACTGCAGGACTACACTCAACTTCAGCAAAAGGGATTTCAGCACAGCACTCCAGCTGATCTCTACTCTCAGTGGCAAACTTAAATCGCTCCATGGACGTACAGCTGTCAAATTTGACATGAGGAAGAGAACAGGAAAATGGAACAGCAAAAGAAATACTATTCATTACGAGGCCACAATTATACCAGATATAGACAGAAGACTGGTTTACCTGGTTCCAAGTTTTACATCTGCCCAGCACTACAGAGATTCATAAAGCCAGCCTTGGCTAGTTCTTTGGTGGCAGCAACAAGAGATTTC
>QGNR01000061.1:2723148-2744234 GCA_003435085.1 Syrmaticus mikado | reverse complement strand
ACTGTAGGCCTCTGTTCTACCAAACCATCCCATTATTTTATTTTCTTTTGATTCATAATAGGACTATGTTCTTAAGCTAGGTGCTTATAGTTACTGTCAACTGTTTTGAAAAGCTGTAATTCTCCTTCCTCATGCTCTGCACAAGATGTGAGATTTTATGACCACCAAAGTAGCCAATCACGTCCAGCTAGTTGGACAGTAATGCAGTTTTCATGTCATTTAAGCTCCCTTTTGCTGAACTCAGATGGGAATAAATCTACAACGTGAGATAAGGCAGCAAGAGCCTGGCTAATGCTTGGGATGGATCCCAGACTTCAGCTGCCACTGTGAAAATATGCAGCCAAACACTTTCAGATAGAAATAACTGCATCTTCAGATCTACTAAAATATGGAAAGGAAATATTGACAGCTCCTACACTTTGGATTTAAATAGAAAGTCCTGGATGACTTCTTTTTTTCCCAACCCGGATGGTTTCTGATGGTTTATTTCTAGAATTCAGTTACATTCAAATAAAAGTGAACTGGGGAAGTGAGGTGATCTTGAACAAAGATGCATATGAATACATCTTTTACAATGCTTGTCTTGATCCAGATGAGGAATTCACAGAAATGATCGAATAGAATACAAATCCAGTCAGATTTAAATAGAAAGTTGGCCACTCCTTCTCAGGGCACTTGTTACCAGATGAAAAGAGGTTCCTAATTACGCTTTCAACTCAAGCTCACACACTCTCTCCTTCTGGATCGCTTTGGATTTGTATTGATGTTCCGGGGTCTCAAGGGAGAACTGCAGGTTAGAATGCCATCACAGGAAGCCAAGCATATAGCAAACAGCAAATCATGCTGCATCCCAGCCAAAAGAAGGAATGTGAGGCAGTTCACGTGATATGGGGGATATATAGAGCCACTGTCAACAACAACGCTGCCCAACTTATATTCATTTAGTACCTGATAAACGCATGGCCAAACATAATACTCATCTCAGACTTACACTTATACTCTGCTACTGAGAAATCATAGGAAGGTCTTGCTGCTTTTTAAGTAGTCATTTACACATATTCTGTCCGTACAGAGCAGACCACAACTTGCACAGTCACTGCAAACAGGACGTTTGTCTCCAAACAGGATGTTTGAAGTGCATTACTCACTGCAGTCAAGAAGTTCAAGTAAGAAAAGCCTCAAGAAGCTCAGAAGGTCTAACGTAAGGTAGTTTGGCAAACAACAGAAAATAAAATTCAGGGCTGGCACACATCCAGCTGCCAGAACTGAGCAGAGAACGCCAGCTCTCTTGCCCTTCCAAGAACCTTGCTGGTTGCTGCATTCATTTAACACCAAGGGGAGAGAATTAACATCAGACTGGTAGTTCAGTGAAAACCTTTTCCTTCTTTATCTAATGAAAAAATGGAGAACCACATTAAGCAACGTTATAAATATTAACAGAATGGAAAATGCCACGACCTTATGCTGCTCTAACATCTTTGTAGTACGCTTTAGTCCAGGTAACTGCAAATACCAGCCCACGCGTTTCACAGCATCCATTCAAGAATGCTCACATCCAAGAGATGTTCATTAAACCTGGAAGTAACAGGTAGTATTTACCTCAAATTTCTAAATAACTTCAGAGACATCACTGACCCTAAGCACCAGCTGTCAAAATGAAATTAGCAGCTTCCTCATTTTCTCCTTTAATTGTTTTAAGCAAGCTTTTTGCGTTTATAACTCTCACTTCCCCATAACGTTCACTTCTGTAACATCTAGAGAAGAAAGCCGTCCCAAGGTCTTCAGTTCATTCATTTAGACTAATATGCCCCAAATTAAGTACTAGATACATTTGTAGAACACAAGGACTTTGAAAAGATCAAAATGCATCCAAATTAATCCTTGTTCTCCTTTGGACTTTCTACATAGCCAAAATATTTCATGTTCCCCTTTTGTGTATTTCCTAATACTCTCTTGTGCATTTCCTAATATCCCATCATCTATCTTGTCCCAGTGGAGCACAGATGTTTTGTTAAGATGTACTGCAAACAGATCTTACCAAGCACTACAAAATACTGTGAATCAGTAAGTCAGCTTCAGAAGAACATCCAGATCGTACACGATAAAACCCGTTGCAGGTAACATCTAATTGTAGTTTTTACTTTCTACAGGCAGGTAACACAGCCACTGTGCTTCCACGGAAAGTATGCACTATCAGCATGAAAACATCCAGAACTTTTCCACTTGTTCTCCTTGCCTCGCTCTCCGCAAATCGGAGTTTCTAATAAAAATGAAGATGTGCTTTTGCTACAAGACTTCCAGGAGTGTCTCTAGATCAATTAGAATTCAACATGATCATTTCAAGAAATGATTTACAGCCCTGGCTGCATTTTGTGCTATCTCTTGGAGAGCTGACATTCAGACCTTTTATCCCTCTGTCAACTGAAATTTGTCTGCTGGTGAAGTTACCGGAAAAGATGACTCAACATTAATTTCAATTACAGCAGAGTGAAAGTCCATTCATAAATATTGCCTCTGACAGATTTCACTTCTGCCTCTCGAAACCGACCTTGCTTAGCCGGTACACACACAGCAGTCCAAAGAAAAAGTGCAACTTCAACCTTCTTCCAAGCAGAAAATATTTGGAAGAAAGTGGATATTGACAACTACTAAACTCACTCTACTCCACCCTAGCACATAAGGCACAATGGTGTAAAGAATAAGATAAATGCTATTCAGATGATATTTACAAGACATATTTCAAAATCCATCAACACAGAAAAGACATGCAGTTTTTCAAAAAAAGCCAAAATGACCTCAGATAGGTTTTCCTCATTGTGATTTGATTTTCAGCTTCATCCAGAATACCCGAGCTATAAGAAAAGGTTGTGATGCCAGCTATGAATAAGTTCTCTATAGAGTTATGAATCAGTTCTCTATAGAGTTACAGTGCTGCTGTCCTTAGTTTCTGTCCAAATTGTTCACCGATAGCTTACTGCTGGCGACTGGTTTCAAAAATAAATATCATATATTTGCTAATTTAATTAAGAACTGAGCACAAAGTGTTCTCATAGGGCTTTATGAAATCAAAAGTAATAGCGTGTAAGGACAATGTACTGCTGAACTAATTGCAAAGCGGTCTACAAAAAAAACTTTTTTGTTTATAAAAATCCATTTCCCAAGCCTCAAAGTTTCAGTCTGGTGATACTTTAAAGCACACGTCAATGAACAGAGGTAAAGTCTGCTGTGGTTCAGGCTCCCTCTTGCCTCAGAATAGGAGTTCTCTCAGGAGGGGGTTAAGCCCCACTGCTGCAAACAGGCTGGAACACAACATAAATTTTGTCTCCAACGGTGCAGAACAGCTGCTCACTGAAAATACTCAAGAAACCTGACAATATCAACACATGTAAAGCAATTTAAGTCACAAGATATAACTTTTTCTTTTTTTCTGTAAACGTGGATTATTTTTGATGTAATTCCTTGCTCATTTCCCAGGTATTGTATCTTTTTTTTTTCTTATTTCAAATCCATTATATTTCATGTTCTAAACCCATTATGTATTCCAGTTTTTCGTAGGAAGCAGAGCTACCAACATCCTTGACAAATATCTCTATCCAATTTTCACGCTCTTTGACTCTAATAGGCTTTCTGCCAGCCAGCAGCCGTACCACAAGAAGTGACTTCTTACCATGAAATATCTTGATTGGCTTCAGATAATTCAATGAGAGAATATAAAAGTCTCTTTGAACAAGTCAGCCACTGCAATGTAAATATCTCAATAAATGAATCTATAGAGGATTTTCCTTTGGTATGTTTGAGGGGAATCTCCTCAGCAATGTATTTTGGAAACATTGATTGCTAAGCCACAGTGTTTTCTTCCTAAGTGACATTAATGATACAACTGACATTTTTGGTTGCACCTCTGATGAAGAAGGAGGAAAAAAATGAAATAAGTCACTTGAACAGTATCATCTCCTCTCCTCTTTTGATACATTTTTGATAGAGGCACGTGCCTTTCAAGGACAAATCCAGATCCCTCCGATGTAACACAGGTCTTGAAACAACTGCACAAGTGTTCAACTTAAATTTCCAGCCAGCGAAAAAAGAAAATGGAGCGCTACTTTTCAAAGCCTTGCTGAAGTTTACCAGCATTCAGTCCTATTCAGGAATTTATCCTACAAAAAAAACCTCGCATCTGACAGAAGAGACATCTCACAGATGTTAGTAAATTGATTAACTATACAGTTGCAGCGTAATAGCCCCATACATGTGATTGGGGAATTGTAACTTGCAGCTCTTCAGTTGTTTATTGATTAGAAAAACAGATTGCTGTTCCCTGTATTGTAACATAATATTTTAATTACTGCCGTATACAACATCTGACCTTCAACCCATTAGAACAGTATTAATCCACCATGCCCGAGTCCTCCTCCTCACTTCCCAAAAGCCAATTTATTAAAGATGCTTGCTCAGCCATGCTTCCACAGTCCCTTTCTCTGAAGTCTCCTCTCATATCAAAACAAGATAAAAACAGTAGGACACGTTTATAAACAGCAAAGTAGTTGAATGCTTTTTGCTTCACGGTTATTGTTCAAAGTTACAGAAAAGATAACATCTACAGTAAGAAATATTTTGAAGCCAGTTACACCCAAATCTCTAGGTTATGCCTATCGTTTTATCTACAGACGCCTACATAGAACCTGGAAACACTGCTTTTTCCACAGTATCTGATGTCCATTGCTGCAGGAATTACAAGCGATTGATCTTCTGGTAGATTCCAACAGTTACTATCAATTCTATCCTCTAAAAAATCTGCAGGAGGAAGAAGGTGGAATTTGCTTGTTTCAACCTTTTGACTTCTCTCAGGACCGTTTCTCAAGACAGTCTGTGTAACAATTGGGGTGGTGAGACCTGGTAAGAGACGCTTTCACATGGAAAGCAACAGATCTGATACCTCTCTGATGAAGCTTTCCGCATCCTGAGATGTTGCTTGTGCAATTACAGATGACTCAGAACAATCTCAGCCACAGGATCAGAAATTACACTGCATTATAAACGCAGCACGATAACTGACCCCGTACAATACATACTTCTCTAATGAATATGAATATAACGAATAATGGAAACAAAATGGATGCTACTCAGATAACAAAGAAACAAATGCAAGAAATAAACATTTAGTGTGAATAATCCGTCTGCTTAAGGAAGTAAACGAGTCAAGTACAGGCATACATCCTAAGATAGCACATTCTCTTTTCAGCATTGTGAAGACACGGCAAGCTGAGCTCCCAGAACTTATTCTATAAACAAACACCTAAATAAATGAACTAATTCATATCACTCAGAAAGAGGAAGAGATAAGGGTGAAGAAGGCATCAATGCGTGGCAATGGTTTCCAGTCTTACAGCCTATCTATAATGCTATGTGAAATATGNATCTGAAGTGTCTCAATCATACACAAGCATTTATACCGAAATTCTCTTCCTCAACTTTGAGTGAACCGTAACAGTCCATTTTCCTACCAACTAAGTACAGTTTACGCTAACGCTGATCTGAGAGAGGTCTCAAGTGGGACATTTGTCTCCGTGTGCTCTGTCCCCCATCTACCATTAGTCCTTAAAATATTCCCCGTGTTGGTGGATATTCTTCAGCTTGTTAACTGAGCAGCCAGTCAGTTTTGCCTTAAGGCATTGTAAATGAGACTGCAGCCCGTGCTTCTTACCAATACTGCTTTATTGCAAACTTGGACTCCCACCACCTCACCTCTTCTGTCTTGCTTATGTAATCCTATCTTCACAACAATACTCCTTGTTCCTACCTTTTCCAATACAACAGCACTTTGGCCTAAAACTGTAATTTTCAATCAGCTATGAAACTTACACATAACTGTAATACTCAGCTAAATAACAGATTTATCCCCCAAAATAATAAATACTTATTACATACCAAATACAACAGTATTTCCCGAACGCAATCAGAAAACATGAGAAAACTGAAGAAAACCAACGGAAACCAGGGAATACCTGGTTCATATTCTTCCAATCAAGGGAGATAAGCACAGGGCTTGTAGCTCTACCGCCCCAGGTACCAGACTTCACTAAATCTGTCAAACTTACTCAACGGCTAATAAATAAATTAATAGATTATTACAACATTTTTATAACCTCCAGTTCACTTCTGCACCAATAACTCATTTATTTTTCTCTTTATTATAAGGAAGAGAAAAACAAATTCCCTCCCTGGACACAAAATATTCAACATCAGAAGCAAACGAGAGAGCATTCAGGTTCACTTACACTCCACTCTTTACTGCCTCTGGACTGCAGGGAACATTTCCACCTCAACCTTGTAGTTCCCTGGATCACCAGAACTTCACAGCACTCCCCTTCATCAACTAGTCAAACCCACCATGCTGCCAAGAGTGTTAGTGGAGAAGCAGGCACTTACAGTGAGATTTCAACCAAGAAAAAGCACCCAAGCAAGGCCTCTCATGAAATGCATTTTGTATTCAATTAAAACTGATAACACATTCTCAAAGTCATCGAGGAGCATCACAGCAATGTATGTAACACCAAATAAAAATACACTACAACACAAGGTAAAGTACCACTCCAGATGCATCAAATACCCCAGGTGCTTGACATCCTGTACAAGGTAGTGTACTTCTTCGATACTAAAATTGCTTGCGTGATAATTAAGTGATTCAATAAACAAGGTGTCCCCAGCTTTTGATAACACTAAGAAGAATGCCGTATTGGAAGAGAAAGGTTCAAATAATTTCCCCATTATTCTAAAGATCATTCTTTGTGGCATTTAGTTGAATTTCACGTCTGGCTATCTCCTCAACATGCCAAAACATGCTGTTTCTTACAGACCTACCTGACATCAGCTGATATTGATAAGGATGCTTGGATACAGGTATTGACATAAGTTACACTGCGCTATTTCCATGGCTCTACAGTGCAATGAGAAAACAGCTGAAAAGTGCAAAAACCTTCTCTGGTAGGAGGGCTTACAGCCTGGGGAACTGACTGACCTACAATTCAGCTCCAGCTGTCATTCTGTCTTCCAACTCAGAGTCAAAGACCTCTTCTGTTCCTATTTTACAACACCGGTCATAGTTATGTTGCTTCAAAAACTACTGCTCACTTAATGCCACTGTGCATAACCTCATTTGCCCTTATCTCCTCACTAAATACTTATTATAATAGAGATGCTTGTAGTTTGGGACTGAGAAAAAAGTGCCCTGAAAAAAACAGAATTATCCTCACTTATCCCTTAAGATTATCTTTAATCACACCAGTTAAAGATTCTGTGTTACAAGATCTTGAATTAAAAGCCATGGATCCATGGGTACAGAAGTCAGAAAGTGGGCAATGCTCAATGACCATGGATGAGATCAGTTTAAGAAGCATAGCAAGGCTGTTATATAACCTATTAATTCAATGGCTTTACAGCATTTTCTGCTCTACTGAGTGCAAATGAAAGGAAAAATTACCTATTCAAAGCCTATAAAACTTACAATCCCTAAAAAGGGCCAGCAGCATCTATTCTGGGAGTTATTGTTCGTTTAAGTGAGACAGACAGTTGCTTTCCTGCTGAAAATACTAGCTGGAATGAGAAGTGAGGAATAATTCCGTTTTGCTGGAACAAAGCTCCACAGTGACAAATTTCCATCCACCTTCTTTGTTAATTCTGCTCACTACAAAATGGAACTCACAGACAGACACTCAGCTTTTGTCACTTCGACTGTTTTCAGGCTGGACTTCAACACATGTGATGTGTTCCAAGTACTTGGACTTGGTGTCTGTCTCCATAGAAGACTGAGAACTAACGTCAGTGACACTTGTACTTCAAACGAAGGAAAAGAGCTTGGAATAAATACAGATGGAAACAAAACTAAGGATTCTGAACTCCAAATGCTGTACGCGGATGATTGCTAAATCTTTCATCATTAGCTTAAAGGATCACAAATATCACGCAGCACCTGAGAACTCTGCACAACAATAACAGAACATAGCAGCTAGCGTCAGGAACAACTGTACAATGGGAGAGCAGTAGAAAGAATAGGCTATGCCTATTATATATTATTAAAAATTTTACCTCGTCTTCACAAGAACGAAGACGAGGTAAATTGGAGAAAATACTTCAAGAATGTTTGTATTACCAGGCTCATTCTTATTTAACAATTACAACTATAAATAAAAAATATAATTAATCGTATGTATGATTTATTCATATGCATTCTTCTCCAGGTGCATGCGTAAAGCATCTGCAGAATAAAGTCCTAAACAAAAAAGTTAACCAAGAGTAAAATTTCAGTTCTGGTCATTTCAAATACAGCTCATAAAACGAAATCATAACGTGAAATAGAGTTCACAATAGAATAATTACTTAAGAAACAAATACAACCCACAGAAGGTCAATGTCGAATGGCTTTATCTGAGGTAACACAAGGAACAGAGGATGACTTCACAACAAGGTTATAATTAGCCAATAAACTTGAGGGAGAAGGGAACGTTGATGAAGATAACAGTCAATCTGCCCACGAGCACACGTCTATGTTACATATACGAAGTAAATCCATATTTTGCACTTGATCAGAACAAGACGCAATAAAAATGTCTTATAGCTCCAGGTGAAAGAATACAAATTGAAATCAAGGTTAGGAAGCTCATATTATAAAGCAGTACTAAACTCATCACTAGATAACATTTCGTCAAGAAAAGTTACCATTTAAAAAGGCACCTCAGCATTAGTGACGATCTCCATGCCCTAGCAAGTTAGATAACTGCAAAAGTTGTGGACACTCTTGGTACACCTTAAGACATGTGAGCAACGAGCAGCTTGTTCCTGCGCTGTTAAACACTGAAGTTTCAGGACTGCAGCCGAGCTTTCTGGGCTATAATGGACCACTTCTTGGTCCAACAGGACTGGATTCCCCTGTCCTACAGCAGGTGCATGCCACATGGATGGTGTGACATCTTGTACGGCTAAGGGATAAGCACTCAGGGCTTGACTCCGCTCCAGCACCATCAAAGAGCATTAGCACATCTTACATATTCAGTGATCTCAGAAGTTTTTTCTTCACTTTCTGCATAGCTGGTTAAAGAGATGGCCCAGAGAATCAATTGTCACGCACTTATTTTTTCCCAAGGCAGCTGTATTCCAGTATCAAAGTAAACATACACAGAATGCTGACAGTCCCATATTGACTTCGGTTGGAAAAGCACTTGCCACGGTAGATAAAAAGTATTGACCGCAAAACTGTATCTATCTGTTGCATGCTCTACAGGTCACCAATTCATCCAAGAGAAATCATTCCAACTGGAGCCAAATGCTGGCTCACAATGCCAGCAAGAACCAGCACGTGTGTACAGTTGGGCAGGCTGACTGCACATGTTCTGCACACGTTCTGTTTTATTTTTCTACATATGCAGCGGGAAAGAACACAAAAACTTCAGACAATGGCTATAAGTTCCTATTTACCAACTTGTAGGTCCTCATAATTCTTAATATAGAGACATGGGTTTTCCAGGTGTGTAAAGCAGGGTGACAGCTGTCCCTGAACTATCCAAGGTGATTTTCCCCTATCACTTCAACGTGATATAAATAACTTCAGAACAGTATTGCAGCGCAGAAGCAACAGTGCCACATATCATGGCAAATATTTATATTTGCACCTGCTGAGCTAAGCTGGTAAAACGTTTCACGTTTCCCAGAGCAGAGTTGGCAGGTCCCATCACATGAGCAGAGAGCTCCCCTCAGTGACTGAGCACATCTGATGTGACAAATATCTCCTAAGGTTACCCTGAAAGTCTTCTCAACACTCACAAAGATATACGTACACATATACAAACACACATATACATAGATTAAACATTCCCAGGATCAAGAAAGCAAAAAAGAAACACCACAAGAAATAAACACCGCACTAACTCATGCTTCTGAGCTCTCGTTTATACACGTGTTCTGCTGTCAGAGCTTTAGCTAGCTTACAAAGCATTCTTGCACCCATTGTCAATAGTGCTAGGAACTGGTTTTCTCTGTTTCAAACGAAAGCAAAAAATTCTGCTGATTGATTCCTGCAATCAGAATATGAAAAGAGAAACACCAGCAGCTGGAAACTCAAAAAAACGTACCTTTTGGAAGCTTTTTATATTTAACCTAACTTCACATTGAAAGAGTTGAATGGCATAGCTGAACGAGCAAGAAAACTTCGTCAGTTGCTTTTAATTCAACTATCACAATTAGTCTGATCAGGTAACGTGAGCTTATTTGTTAAAGAAGCGTGCTTCTTTATTTCAAGAAGAAATTGCCAACACGTTCCCTTACACCATCAACTAAAGCTCTTCTATTTTTTCAGACTAAATCCCTGCAGTGAAATGGCACACAGATGACAGCATTCAATTAAGTTCAGAATTAATGTAGCATGAAAGCACAGTCTTACTGAGAAGGCTGAATGAAATTGAACAGCTGGATTGCAGGTATTTTCACCATATTTCACTGCAAATGATCACTCATTTTTTCCTGCCATGGAGCAGGTCAGCAGGGTGAGAATCTACACAGAAGACCCTTGGAAAACAAGTGGTTGCTCTGAAATGCTTAACGTATTAATTCATCTCTAATTCTTACTATTTGCCAATAACAGCATTCATCTGTTTGTCTCAACTGCTGTCAAATTTCTTTTCCCCAAGAGTAGTTCTTCATTTTACCACCCGACCCTGTGGGTTCCTGGAGAACACTGCAATTTACTACCCGATTATAGTTTACATCAATTCAGCTCTTTTGATTAATTCATTATACTGCACAATGAGCTTTACAGTAACGTGCTGCCCATGTATACCTACTTAGGACCAAGACTTTCAAATGTACAACCTCACACAGCCATCTTCTCAAAAAGCTAGGTAGTTAGGCTGGGTTGTTAAGTCTTCTCTCGTGACACCTGAACGTGGTGGGCAGGAAATACGCATGTAACCAAATCACAACAAGACTAAAATTGAAAAAAAAAAAAAAAAATTGGAGGCAAAAATCAAAAATCTGTTTAGTTTCACTTACTTTCAGTCTGCTTCAATTGATCTAGAAGAAGCTTATATTTTCCAGTTATTCATTATGAAGCACTGAACGCATGATTATTATAAAACTAGACATGGAAGTACTATGGAATATTTAATAAATACTTCAGCTACTAAAAATGTTTTGAAAAATCTGAAGTTTTTAAAAAAGTTGTTCTTTTCTCGTGATAAGTTTCAGGTCTAATGTCTATTGCATTTCCTAAAGCAGCTCCATTCTATTTCTTTCCAGTCATCAAATTAGTCTTCACTAGTTGTCTGGCATTTCTACAATTACAGCTGTAGATTTCATAGCTGCTATTCTCCTACCTACATCTAAGGAGTAAACAAAATAACTGTAACATGAACATGAACAACACTCAATTATCCTTGCTTCAAATGCTCATACCAGAACACTGGAGACTTGGTTGGTTAACACGCTACAGTGTACAAAACAAAGGACAGACCTGCAATCTCACCCAACACTGTGCTCTGCGTAGTCAGTAGAGCACACTTACCATTCAAAAGCACAAACACACAGTCTTCTCACCTCCATAAGAAATGAAGTATAGCCTTCTGAAGGCCCCTTTCAAGCAGAGTGCTCTCTGCCTTCTTCGGCTTAGCATCCTCTGTTTCTTAAATTACTGGGCTGTTAGGCATCTGAGATCAGCTCTTCCAGAATGCATTTACAGTTGCCATTTCAGGTGGGTAAAAATAGGGAACCTCTTGCACTGGGGCCTGCATCATCTCTTTCTTTCGTCCCTTTGAATAAAAGCTAAATCACTCGCCAAAAATGAAGTATTAATGTATAAGATCTCATTTGAAATATTACAAACAGGAACTTTTTATTTTCACTGAAATTTTGAAGAGGCAATGTAATTCAAAGTTCGTGTGGTGGGTAGAGACCGACAGGTTAAAATAATTGAAAAGGAGCTCGAGTTCTCTTGTTAATGGTGTGCTGCAGGGAAAAATCCCATGCTGCAACCTCGTGTCGAACCACTGAACGGAGACCCAATATTTACTATCAATCAACATTACAAGCATTTAATAAAAAGTTTTCATAATGGAAAGGTTGATGGAGCTGAGATGGACCATTTCCATTAACCATCTCCTCTCCGCAACCTGCAAAATCCATCACCCGAAGCAGCAATTTTCTCTTCTTGTAAATTTTAGTTGGCTTTTAGGAAAAGCTTCTCCAGCACAATCAGCCTCATTTTCTTGCTACTTCACTAAGGTACAAGAAGCGTATTTGGAACAAATGACTGTTATATTTCCTGTTCACCAGAGGAATCCTGTAGGAAAGGTGGGCAAAAGAGCGTAGGGTAGAACTCAAGTCAGAGAAGACATCAAGGATGCCCAAGACATTTTAAACTGTGTACGCCTGTCAAACACAGGACACTTCTATCCCTGTGAAAGCCCTTTTTTGCAGAAGAATTCAGCCCTGGATTGTACACCTATCAAAGCAGTATATACCTCATCATTATATACCTGCCTGTTTTCTGAGTTAGGTTTACCTTCAGTTTGCAAATCAGAAATGCAACTGAATCAGACAAGTGTATTTACCACTTTGTAGGAGTCCTTAGGTGAGCACATGGAGGAAGACGAGAAAGCTTCGAAGCAACGTGATGTGCAACACACAGACTGGAAACATCAAGAACCTCTTCCTTCCAGCATTCAGTGCAGACTGGTTCTATCAGGTCAGGACTGTGGTATTTCACACAGATAACCACACCTGGAATCAGACACTTCATGGTATATGATACGTATGTATTCATGGCACAGTATCCAGGAATTAACATTTCCTTCCTCACATTCTCCAGAACGTAAGTAAGGGCTGCTAGAACACAAGGACACAACGCAGAAAAAAAAACCCACGCACAAAGTAAGAAGAAAAGGTCATATAAGAACTGTGACAAGAAGTCCAATTGAAAGCAAAAGCTAGCACACTCTGATGAGCCTAACTGTGCACCGGTTACCCTGTCTGCATTACAAATGAATTGCTTGTCTAAGATATCAAGACCATAGAAGTTTTTGAATTATTGTCATCATATATTTTCTCAGTTTTTGGCAAGAGAAAGAAAACCTTTGAAGGACTCTCAGAGACGTTACTCAAATGGCTGATACTGTCCGTTCTTGGCTGTAGTTCAAGCAATGACTTGAGAAAGCATTTTGAAAAAAACATGTCTGGCATTCAGATGAATAATTAAATGGTTAAAAAAACACATTCTGAATTGTTAGTCTCTAAGTGCAATATAACATCATTAATACAAATACCTGAAATGAAACTAACGTAAGATGATACACTAGCTAACTTTCTGTAACTTAGAATTTTCTGGTAAAAACCACCATCCCTGAAGTATTCTGAGTGAAATGAAGTACATCGAGGTCATTTTGGTTCTGCCTTTATTTATTCTCCCCAGCATACAAAACTAGAAGGAAATTCAAGCAGTTCAGTAATATTTACTATTGTTATAGAAGAAAATAAAGAGGAAAGATGGTATTTCAACATGTCAATTCTCAGGATAGACTGTATTTTCCATTAAGTGTGTTATTACATGTTAAAAAACAAAACCAATAAGCCTTGTAGTAGTTAAAAGAAGCAGTGAAGTGAAATAGGCTATCAAAAGGAAGGAAAACGACCGTTCCGATTATTGGTCCGATAAGTCTAAGTGTAAAGGAGAAAAGTTGTAATTAATTTGAAGCGTTATTAGTAATGAAGGACTGCTAAAGAAGTTCATTGATACATTTGTCTTCGCTGTGTACAAATATTGTCTGCTGCTACAACATACCCAAAATTATGTGGTGAGCTACTGGAAGCGACTGCTTTTGATAGTAGCATTAAATACCTAATGGAAGTCAATATGCCTTAAGAAGAGGGGAAAAAAAAAAAAGTGATAATAGACACAAGTATCAGTACTTGCTTGCAACTCCAGCATTTAGATGAGTTTCTCATGTATCACAGCCATTGAGTGGTGCTCTGGGACATACTGATGGGGCTTTCCACCTGACCTTTAGTCTAACCTAATTAATGTCCTCAGGCCTACTCTGATACTGCACCATTTTTTATAATTAGAGTAATTATGCTTATACTTCAAAGCTACTAAGAATGGTTAAAAAAAAAAAACCAAACACAACAAAGCTGAGGTACCACTCGCATTGCTCTTTCCTATCCTTTGAGGTCAAGACCACAAAGTAGAAGATACAACCACCTCTACGGAGGTTTCCCCTCTGACAGCCTCTACAGCACATTTTCTACAGCTGTTTAATGAGCCTAAGCAGATGAACTCAGTCTCAGGACAGTTACACACACTTTCTGTAACAGGGTGTTTGCAAAGCTAACAGCCAGCAGGCAGCTGATGGAAAAAAAGCAAGGCTGTAAAGAAGCTGCTTCTAGCTCTCTAGTGACAGATGGGAAACACTCTAACTCCTCTCTGTATATTTCCGCTTATTGTTTTTTATTGGGGCAGTTACAGCTCTGTCCTAAGAATTATGGCGCTCATTCTAAAGCAGGTACAAGAAATACTCTATCCTAATAGTCCCCGGTTATTCATCTCGACATTAATCAAAGCTTTCTACTGTACTGGTGCTGCTCCTTTAAACAAAGCAAAACAATATTGGTGAAGAAGGGTACACAGGTACACAAGCTGTGACTTTCCAAAGGAGACAACTCGCATCAAAAGACGAAGGGGAGCGGCAGGGGCAACACAGCTGAAAATAAGTAATCCAGAATGGCTGTCCCTTTAAAATATTTTTGTTTGACATAATTACACGTGTGTGGGAAGAGTGGGGTGAATCTATCATGATTCTCCCCAGAGTGGTTCCAAGTCATGTATTATTAAGTGCAGCCAGTTACAGCATCTCTTAGAAACAAAACAAAAACAAAAGTTTCTACAGTTTCCTCAGCTTTGCTTTGTTACGCAGCACATCTATTCCAGGTCAAGAATAGGCCAACGTGTTCCCAAATACTGCGTGTCCTCAGCTTTAAAATATGATACTTTCTTAGGATTCTAATCAAAAAGATCTTTGGCAGCCAGGAATCCCTAAAGATGAAAAATTAAAAACCAACACTAGTTTTTTCTACTCTAAGCATGAAGGTGTTTTTATCTTTTTTTAAAATCACAAGTTTCCCATCTTCTATCACCATATGGTCAACTTTTCCAATGCATCCTAATTAAGACTACATCCTAATTAGATCTATGTCGCTATTAGTGACCAGAAGTCACAACTAATGTGCTGTTTGCCAAGACAGCCCTTTCTAGTTCATTTCCAGAAGAAACTCAGTGCCGAGGCTAGAAAATATGTATTCTATCATCTCTTGATTTTCTCCCTTTTTTTTGGTTCAATAGCTTAAAAGGGAAACCAGACAACTCAGAGTCGAGTAAAATCTGGCTTTCTGAGAGCTTAACACACTCAAGGTGGGATTAGATGTACTGCAGTACAACACAAACGATGCCTAAAGATTTCTTCTTTTGAAGGTATTCTCCATTTTTCCCAAGCATATGAAAAATATCAATTTTCAGAAAACTAAAACATCCAGACCTACTCATAAGGTGGCACGTACTTCCTGCTTGCTCATTGCTCTGACTTGGTTTCACCCATTAAACTGATGAGTAAAAAGGAGTAAAGGAGCAAGGAGTAAAAAAACATGCAGGAGTATTACCACACTTGAGTCTACTGTTCATTTAAATCTAGCAGCACCTAAAACGCTAATGCAATTGGAGTTAAATCCAAGCAGAAGGAGTTGCTCTGTGATCACTAAAGCAAAAAACAAATAAATAAAAACAGATGATAATTTCTTGAGCATTCAGACCAGCTTTTCCAGTTTTAATGTGATGCTTCTGAAAAAAACCCACAAATTTTAAGCTAGCTCTGAAGCACGACCCATACACCTCAGAGTACCAGCAAATCCACAGCAATGACACATCCTTCAGCTTTCTACAGGCGGTTTTCAGTTCTGTAAGAAACCCACACTTATCTTACCATATACTGCTTAACATCAGCACAGGTAGTCAGGGAAGGAAATGAGATGAAGGAAATAAACAGTGCTAATAGAGTGAAGTTAGGACTGCCTTTACAGAGTTCCCTGGACCATGATCCAGTCCACCTTACAAGGGACATTAACCAGTTAGCAGAACATTTCCCTTGCCAGTGCCTTGATTTTCTTATGGGAAAGATGTGGCTCATATGCTAAAACAAGGTTTTTGTTTTTTGGGTTTTTTTTTTGGCAAAACAATCTATAGAAATACAGTTTTCACAGAATCATGGAATGGCCAGGGTTGGAAGGGACCTCAAGGATCATGAATCTCCAACCCCCCTGCCACAGGCAGGGCCACCAACCTCCACATTTACTACCAGCCCAGGCTGCCCAGGGCCCCATCCAACCTGGCCTTGAACACCTCCAGGGATGGACGGGGCATCCACAGCCTCTCTGTGCGGCTGTTCCAGCACCCCACCACTCTCTCTGTAAAGAACTTCCCCCTGACATCCTACCTAAATCTTCCCTCCCTCAACTTCAAACCTTTTCCCCTTGTCCTGCTAGTTTTGCACTTTCACTAAGAACATTATTATTATAGAGTTTCTTAGCAAAAATTTCTATTTAAAACTGTCATAAATCACAGGGAACAGCATACTGTCTCTTAGTATGGACACAAACTTATTTACTTGAACATTCCATTTTATGCTTGTCTTGGAAATAATCTCTTTTTTCCCCCGCCAACTTATAAGGTTTTCGTTATGCTCCCCAACCCTTGTCTAATTTCTTAAGTACTATAAACAGTATTTATATACTTAAAATGAACTACATGTTTTCAACTGCAATATTTTATCTCCCACGATATCGTGAAGATACGCTGCTGTTTGAATGTAGCAGTGCATCTTAGAAACAGAAAAGGTCACGAAATGATCAATACATGCCTTGTCCTTTAGGAGTAATAGAAAAGATTCCCTTAGAATAAAGTAAAATCACGAGGAATACAAGTGGTAATTAATAGAAGGCAGATGAAACGCCTTGAACTCTCAAGGTTGGATCCTCTGCAGCTTGAGATAGCATGCATAAGAGACTTTTAATAACACCAACTGCAGATGTAAGTGGAACTGGCTAACTAGGAAAAGGAAAGGAGGAGGTGTGAGCTGCACATTTCCTTATCAGAGAGCTGAGCAAGAGTATAATCAGTAGATTAAGCAAAACTGCTCCCTCCCAGTGCCCCAACCCATGCTCTTTTTTTTAAGTACTGTTGCCATTCCTGTCTCCTTTCTAAGCAGTGACCACATCTCACAGTCAGTGACAATTTTACTCAATAGCTAATTGAAAGGATCTAGGTGAGAAGTACAATTTTAAGTCGTGGAGAAAGTCACCAGTTGGCCCAAAGCCTATTTTAATGATACACTGCTCTTCTGCAACCTCAGTTTTAATTTAACCTAGACAGGCACAACAAGGAGGCCAGCTTTCCCTACTGCACTGAAGACCTTGCTAAGACATGCCTTTATTAGACAACATTCTAAACCTATTTCCTTCCTTCACTCGGGCATAAACATCTTACCTGAACATGTTTATCACAACTTCCTTCTTGCTTAGACCATCAGAACATTTGAGTACTTCTAAACGATGTTTTTCTTTTTGCATATAGAAAACTGAGGCACAAAATAAATCATGTCCAAGATCCATGAGGGATTTACATACCGAAAGCTGGAGTTACATGATTTTAAGAACCTAAGCCAAATTTATAATCTTCAAAACCCATGTTCACTGCGTAAATTCCTCTGATGTGTTACTTTTCATCATCTGAAATTCCCTATCTGCCTTAAGCTCAGCTTCCGCATGTCCGTGCTGGGCAGTTGAGGAAGGATGAAAAATACTGAACTTGGCTTCTGTGTCTCGTTAATGCACATAAAACAAAGTACTTCTGCACATCTCAGCTCAGGGGTAGTCTACCAAATATTCCCATAGTACACTGAACAAATTCAGCTCCGTAATAAAAGCGAGCTTCAACTATCAATGTCAGCCCCACTGATACACCTAATTCATTCTTCGACGAGATAGCCCAGCAACCAGACTGCTCACCCACGAAAGAAAAAGCTCTGATTCCAAATGTTTCTTATTTAAAACTGAACAGTTATCACCATAATGACAGATTTCTTCCTACACCACATGACTTTTCCCACATTTATTTACCATTCAATCCATTTGCATCCTTCAACTCCCATCTGAATCCTCACAAAACAGATGAGCTTTCGCAGGAGAGATAGATAATACCTCTACACAAAACAGCCTCGCAGGATGCAGCTCCAGTACAGCCAGAGGCTGAGGCCTCAACAAGGAAAGGGCAAAACAAGTAACCGTATACTATCAAGGTATCCAGTCACTGCTATCTCACAAAAGGAAACCATCAAATAGCTTAATGCTTCGTTTTAAAAAAATCCCTCCAGCGTTGCAACAGGATTCCCAGTTACAAAATCCATATGGGTTGGACAGCTTCTGGAATGGAAATGAATTTTAGCAGACATGGTGCTTACTGCATATTTGTGCAGCCTATCTGCCTTACTAACACCCTTTACAGACGAGGTGAAAAGACACCCCTTTCCATCTGTTGGATTTTGTGCATCGCGCTGAGAAACCAAGGTTTCTTTACGAAGTTCACAATGAAAGGTTAGGAGTATAAATACACCCGCTAGGAAAAGAATGGTCAGAGCAATGTGGTGTTCAAACTCCTTCCCTTGTTCTTGATGATCTGTGTACACTCTCACAGAGATGCTGGGACCATGACACATAAACCTGCACCCAACGCAAGTGCAATCAAAACCCTTTCCCTGTCTTCTCACTCTTTTTCTAGACATAAATTCTAGTTGATTTACTTTTCCCCATCTTTCAGATCTGGATATTCAAGCTTATACACCAACTTTTTGAAACTCTAGGTGGGGATTATGATCACTCCCACTGTAAGAGCAGAGCAAGCCCAAGACGGTCTCGTGAGGCTGAACACGTACAAGCCTATGGGGCTGGATGATCCCAGGGTCCTGAAGGAATTGGCTGATATGTTTGCCAAGCCACTCTCCATCATATTCGAAAACTCATGGCTGTCAGGAAAAGTTCCCAGTGATTGGAAAAAGGAAAACATCACCCTCATTTTAAAGAAAGGGAGAAAGGAGGACCCACAAAACTACAGACTAATGAGCCTCATCTCTGTGCCTGGGAAGATAATGGAGCAGATCCTCCTGGAAGATGTGCTAAAGCATGTGCGAAACAAAGAAGTGATCTGAGACAGCCAGCATGGCTTCACGATGGGCAGATTGTGCCTGACAAATCTTGTGACCTTTTATGATGATAGTATTGGTGGACAAAGGAAGGGCAAATATCATCTACCTGAACTTGCACAAAGCCTTATCTCTAAACAGGAGAAACGTGCATTTGAAGGCTGAAATATTCAGTACATGAAGCATAGGCTGGATGATTACAGCCAGAGGGCTGCGGTCAGCAGCTCAAAGTCCAGGTGGAAGTTGTTCACAAGTGGTTTCCCCCAGGGGCCCATCTTGGAACTGGTGCTCTTGAACATCTTCATAAGTGACAAAGACAGGTGGATTGAGTGCATCCTCACCACGTTTACTGATGACTGTAAGCTGTGTAGTGCAGTCGACACAATAGAAAGAAGGGATGCCATCAAAAAGGGTCCCGGACAGGCTTGAAAATTGGCTTCACATGACTCTAATGAGGTTCACTTCAACAAAGCCAAGAGTTGCACTTGGGTCAAGGCAATCCTAGATGTGTGTACAGGCTGGAAGAAGGACTCATTGAGCTTGACACTGCAGAGAAGGGCTTGGGAGAGTCCTGGCGGATGAGAAGTTTCACAGCAGCCAGAAGTGTGAGCTTACAGCCCAGAGGGCCAACCGTATATCTGGGACTGCATCAAAAATGAGGTGGCCAGCAGGGGTGAGATGATTGTTCCCCTCTACTTGGAGTTCATGAAGTACTGTGTTCAGGCCAGGCCTGAGGCCCCAAGCACAAGGCAAGTATGGAGCTGCTGGAGTAGGATGAAAAGAGGACCGTGATGATGGAGCACACTTCTTATGAAGAAAAGCTGAGAGAACCAGGCTTGCTCAGCCTGGAGAAAAGAAGGCTCCAGACAGACCTGATTGTGGTCTTCCAGCTTAAAGGGAGTTTATAAACAGTTGAGAGATGGACTTATTACACAGTCTGATAGTGATAGAATAAGAGAAAATCATTTCAAACTACAAGAGAGAAGGTTTAGGTTACATGTCAGGAAGAAATTATTCTCTAAGAGGGCGGTGAGGCACTGGAACAGGCTGCCCTGTTGTGGATGAGAGAAGTTGTGGATGCTCCATCCCTGGAAGCTTTCAAAGTCAGGTGGAATGGAGCCTTGGACGACATCATCTAGTGGGAGGCACAACTCCTCATGGCAGGGAAATTGGAAATAGATGATCATCTTTAAGGTCCCTTTCAAACTAACCATTCTATGATTCAATGATTTCTGGCATTTCTTCAGCATAATATTGTTCTACTCCTTTTTGGATAGGAGTTTTTTGGTGTTTTTTTTTTTTTTCCCAGTAACTTTTCCATTTGGTTGATGTCATTCTAGTGTTTTGTCCCAGTTTCGTGTGTACAGATGAACTGTGTTATACAATTGTCATCATCTGGAGGCAATTTCAGCATCTGGCTGCACATCCACAGTACTTCAGAAGCTGGAGCCTAAAACCAGGTTTGTGAAGGTGGCAAGCACTCCTGACACTAGCTCTGCACCTTTCACGAGTACCAAGGACTTATATCTTTTAAATGTTACCAATACAAGGTTACCGCCAATGTGTTTTCTGTAACTGATTGTTGTTACTTTTGTTGTTTTTATGGCTCATGACATTTAAATAACACAACAGGAGGGAATTTTCCACAGGGTGTCATTCATATTCTACCACTACCAAGTGACCAAGTGTCAGCATGCAGCAAATTTTACTTAAGCTGTCACCTAGAATATATGCACTTCTCCATTTGAAGCACCACTATCTCTCAAGACAGGCAAGCAATAAGATATAAATATGCCTGCGAATAAG
>QGNR01000061.1:2672838-2721553 GCA_003435085.1 Syrmaticus mikado | reverse complement strand
TGGAAACCATAAACACCATTTCAGAGACTGAAGACATAAGATTCAGCAGTTCCCACAGAGGCCGACTTTCCCTAAATCTGCTTATGGCTTCCCCAGTCATTCAGCAGTTTTTCCATTTGCCTTGCTTACATAAGTGCTCTTGAAATAACGTATGGATTTACTGTAGAAATTCAACTGCTCACACTGACTGTGATTGCAAGCGAGCACACTCTGACCTTGAAATATCTCAGCAATTTCCTAAGTCTCTAAAAGATGAAAAGAAACATTTGATCAAAATACAGCTACCAGTGCAACTCATTCAGGTACGTCTTCGCTGTGAATTACCTTGCATATCAAACTTCTCTTCATCTGTACGTGCAAAGCCTGAGCCCAAAAGCCTCATCTGTTATTACACTTTACAGAGGAGCATTCACCTACGTAAGAGTGATCTTAAGTGTACAAATGAGCTTGTTTTGTACTCAGAGCAAGTTTATGCTGTTAAGCTATCACATCTGGTCAATATTTAATTTAGAGCAGCAGACAGCGTGGAGCAGGCTGATTGTTTGCTCAGTGGTTGGAGGCAAATTATGTGCAAAAGAGCACAGCACAATGACATGAGAAGAATAAATACAAATATCAGCTCTTTAAAAACAGATAGTTTCATTTCTTGCTTGTCTTGCTAAATAAATAAGAGAAACATAAATCAATACAAGCAAAGAAAAGTGACCAAACTGAGGTGTGCCATCTTGAAAAAAAATATATCTCCAGTCACGCTAAACTTGTTTTCCACCAAATGTCAACTGTTGATCTCAAGGAAATAGATAAGCCAAAGAGTAATTCTGGGCTACACTGTTTATTTGTAGTTTGCAAAAATAAAACTCAGTTCTCCATGCAGTCAGCAAATTAATAAGTCCGTAAATCAGAAGGGATGTTCCTGGTAATCCATACAGAATAATGAGCAAGGCTGAGAGTACAGACAGTATTCACACAGCCAGGGCTCTTTGCAAAGGGCAACAAATACATCAGCTGTTATTGTTAGTTAAATTAAATCTGAAGTCAGAAATAGATAGAAAAATGGTTTTTGAGATATTCTGTTAATGTTTCTTGAAATTATTGCTGCAACCGTATTTTGTTGTTTGTGGGTTGGGGTATTTTTTTGTTCATTTGTCATTCACTACTGATAATGTTGTTGCCTACCCATTTACCTTATCCTCGGGATAGCATCCTTGATCTCTCTTGATATGCGTTTTTCCTAGGCTCTCTCTCTTTCCCCATTCCTTCTGAGACCCTAAAGTAGCCTGCATATTGCCTCAAGATTATTAGCTTCTAGTTAATTAGTTCTATTATAAAAGACTCCAAGGGAAACCGCTAAGTGGGAGAGCGCATGCAGACTAATTCCGATACTTAGATTAAGATACTTTAAATTGACCCACCAAAGAAACCTAGAACAAAAGCCCAGTTATTTCAACTTAAGTAATCTTCAATCTCCAGTTTTCTTCTATTACATATTTTACAACTCAAATTTACAGGGCTTAATGTGCCCCCCCCCCCAAGCACAAGACAACTTTACTTAAGCATCCAATTTGTCTGCCATTCATCAATGCCCTCCACGTGAACCTCATGGCATCACAGAGACATTTCTATCCCCTGCATTCACAGTGCTGGAGTCTCCTGAGCCAACAAACTGTCAAATTAGTGCCAACTCATGACAGCTTTATGATATGTAATCTTGTTCACCAGCAAATGGTCTGAGACCCCCTGCTTGCTACTGCTGTCAAACAAGAAATGCTTTTTTCTCTCTCTCTGATAAATTTATATTTTGAAAGCAAATTCCAGCAGGGAAAGTAGTGGTTTTGCCTCACAAATATCTTGCATAAGTAAGTGTAACAGCTTTCTTTTTGTGTTTCTTTAAAAAAAAAAAANATCTGTATCCTGAAAATTTCAGCTTTTACATCCCTCTTTGTACAAGTCATCTGATATTAGCTGCCTGCGTTTATACCCTAATTGGCAGCAGAATTAACCACAAGCAGCAGCCAAAAGAAAAAAAAAAAAAAGAGTGTGAAAAGCTTAAAAGCAAGACTGCTATTTTCAGTCTGCATCATTTATTATTCAGCAGGCACAAAGGCTGCAATTCTGCTAAGTTCCCACACAGAGTACCCTAGCACAGTCAGTGGAAACACCAAGAATTACAGGAACAAGCCCTGTAAACAGGATCTGAAAATTAAGAACAAACCCCAGGAGAGACAAAAACATAACATTCTGAAAACATCAGCGATGCTTTTCATTTAAAAAAGACTACCAATACAGGCTACCCATTATACAGGTCCAGGCATTGCACCTGTGCTAAAAAAAACAGACTCTGATTCTCTTCTACTGAATGTTTCTCTGCCCTACACAACTCCAGAAAACAATAATGCTTTTTCTTAAGAAAATATTTCCATAGGTGCAATAGCACATACCCAGAATTCACCAATATGTTTGAACAAATGTAATGCTCCTAGGTCTGATACCTCCAAATTACTCACATGAGAGACCGCCTGGACAATTAACATAGAAACTTTCTCAATCATCCCATTAATCTCTATTAGTACTCGCAGACATTATGAGGCCACGCGAACATGGGTATCTGAATACACCTGATCCCTGCCTGCACGACTGTCTGATGCTCAGCACCTCACCCCACACCCACAGAAGAGCAGAGCCAAGGTCCGCTGGAGACATTTCTCTGCAGCGCATTCAGGGTTTAGTTCACACATGGACAAAGCCATTTTTCCAAGCCTGAATGCTTCCCACTGATGCTGCCTGTGGATGCTGGTGGCCTCTGCTGATGCTCACCACCAGGAATTGCAGCAGCCGCAAGGCAGAAACACTGCCTGAATGCACATTTCTCATCAGACATAACAACCAACTGTTTCTGAAGCTTTAAGATCAAAAATGATAGTAGATATTGTCCCTCTCTACTCTACCCTTGTGAGACCTCATCTGGAGTCCTGTGTCCAGGTCTGGAGCCCCCACTGCAAGAAAGATAGGGAGCAGCTGGAGAGGGTCCAGAGGAGAGCCACAAAGATGATCAGGGGACTGGAGCACCTCCCCTGCAAAGACAGGCTGAGGGAACTGGGCTTGTGCAGCCTGGAGAAAAGAAGGCTGCGGGGTGACCTCATTGCAGCCTTTCAGTACCTAAAGGGAGCCTACAAACAGGAAGGGAATCAACTCTTTGAAAGGGTGATGACAGCAGGACAAGGGGAAATGGTTTTAAGTTGAGGGAGGGAAGATTGAGGTTGGATGTCAGGGGGAAGTTCTTTACAGAGAGAGCGGTGAGGAGCTGGAACAGGTGCCCAGAGAGGCTGTGGATGCCCCGTCCATCCCTGGAGGTGTTCAAGGCCAGGCTGGATGGGACCCTGGGCAGCCTGGTCTAGTATTCAATGCAG
The DNA here is from genome assembly GCA_003435085.1 of Syrmaticus mikado. NCBI lineage: Eukaryota > Metazoa > Chordata > Aves > Galliformes > Phasianidae > Syrmaticus > Syrmaticus mikado. Next base: position 2,718,146 of record QGNR01000061.1, on the reverse strand, counting down.
AGGTTGTTGCCGTGTCTGTAGCAGGTGGTTGGAAATTCACAATCCTTGAGGTCCCTTCCAACCCAAGCCATTCTGTGATACTACTTCATAATCACAGATAAGCTGTCTTTTTTTCCCCCTTGTCCCTAAAATCAGTACTTTCTAACACTGTTCATAATGAAACCCAATAATTAATGGAAGCAAAGTACTTTCTGGAAATGCCAATATCAATATGACAAGGACACATTTTCAAAAATTGTTTGTCCGCTGGAGCTTCAATTACAAAAGCAGCTGCCAGACACCAGCTAAAGTGAGGTACTGCGAAGATACCTCCTCATCAACTGCTTACAAATCTTTAACGTAGTCCTTTATGTTTGCATTTCCCATATTCAGATACAAATGAATCATCATCATAGAATCACAGAATGGCCTGGGTTGAAAAGGACCACAGTGATCATCTGGTTTCAACCCCCTGCTATGTGCAGGGTCGCCAACCAGCAGACCGGGCTGCCCAGAGCCACATCCAGCCTGGCCTTGAATGCCTCCAGGGATGGGGCATCCACAACTTCCTTGGGTAAATGCTTAAATTATGAAAAAAGAATACTGTTTCCCATGTAGTTATTAATATTAATATGACTGCAAATGATTCGAATTCACTTTCATAAGCAAAAAGAGAAATTAATTTGAGTTCCTATCACCAGGGACTTCAACACAACAGTCAGCTTGCCACCTTACAAGAGCCATAATTAAGATGCCTGCATCTGGGAGCTCTGCATATAAAGCCACCAGCTAAGACACATTACTTGGTCTTTCCTGTCACAACTCAGCTTTCCCATTACCTGCCATCTAATGAAAAGCAAAGATGAAATGACCTTTCCACTCACAAGTTAACAAGTTGGAATTGCTGCTCACTTCACACACGGACAGCTGGAGACTTGAGCAAAACATGATCTACAGCTGCATTTCAGTAACGCAAAGCATAACATTAAGCAGGAAGTTCTTCAGGTTTTTTTTTTTTTTTGTTAGCCTTCATTGTGGAAGAGAAGCCTGAAGTTGTAGGCCACTTAAATCCCTGTCATTACTTCCTCTGCATCACCACACAGAAAGGCACCTCTACAAGACAAGGGAGTGCAAGAGAGGAACGTGAGTTTCTTGACACAGTAAATGCAATCTTAGCCTTCCTGTGGAGATGCACCCATTCGGCTGCATCACCTTCCCTGAACAGATATCAAAGCTCTGGGTATTGCAGTACATTTGATATGCAGTACAATAAAAGTTTATAAATACTCAAGTACACTTAAAAGGTGCTTAATCATTGTGGTCCAAGATCCTTCAATGAAAGCTATAAGGATGGCTAAAACATCGCTATTTGACCACAGACTGTAGCAGCAAACATCTCCATAGTGTAAAGCTAAGCTTGAACCTTTCAGGGTTTGATCTTTGTTGAGAAACCTGCATTTATAGTCCGGGAAAAGCCTCAACCTTTAACATGACCTACAATTATAAACAGCAACATAAACAACAGTCACTGTCAACAACCACGTAAGCCCTAAGAAAAAAAAATTGATTGCTATCGCAGATTTGAAGAACATTTCTATATAAATCCTTCAGATCTCAGGGTCTGCCACAGAAAAGCAGTAATGAACGAAAGGATGTATACGTGTGTCTGTGTGCGTGTGCGCGCGCGTGTGTATGTGTGTATATTAAGAGAGAAAAAGAAGGAAAGGGAGGAAAGTGTGAGCTGAGATTACCGCGCATTTGCTCTTTGGTGCCACCTGTGAAAGGCTCCTGAGAGCCATCTGTATTTATCACAATTGCCAGACTCGATTAAACTTCAGCGTATGTGCTCCAGCTCCTGAGAGCAGGTAGATTGCTTTCATGCAGAAATCAGTTCTGCAGGGAAATCAGATCAATAAAGCCCTCAAAATGTGCCACAGTTCCTTGCTAATTTTCCATTGCTTACCACTCAATAAATGAGCATTAGCCAGCCTGCCTTCCCTTGATCAAGCACGTAGTTAACATTCCCTAGAAGAATTAATCTGCTCTGCTGCACCAGGCATGCTTTTCCCTAGAGGATCAGAAAGAGCCAGTGTTCCAGGCATCGCTTCACTTAGAATTCTATTTGCATCTGGACTTCAGATCAAGCAAGACGTTAAAACAATACTTCTAAATAAAGAAAAGCATGATTCCCATTCATTCTCCCTTTCATGGAAAAACATTAATTCTCACCACCGTACTAATGCTTCGCATCGGTTTTCAAAAAAGCAGTGTTCAGTATTAATAACAGATGCTCCATTCAACTAATCCTTCACATATCCTGTCATTTGTTTTGGCTTTCAAGCTCACTGCTCTTAATGGATTCTTTTTCTCCAAATAATGCACATCATCCCATATCACTGCAATAGATAGAAGTGTCTCTTCTCTTCTTTCTCCCCCTTACGCTCACATAGTTCTGATGCACAGATCTCAAACTACTTGCCATGACATGTTAAAAATAACACACAAAAAACCCTTACCTGAACAAAATACTGTACCCATACGTGAACAGAGAATAAGTTCAAGAACATAAGCATGGTTTTATAGCTGAGACACTGAATGAATTTTCTTGAGACTGTATAGTTTGGCACCCAGACAGGTTTCTCTTGCAACCTCATTTAAGTTCACACTCCTTCAGCTACTGCTTTCTTATCTATAAAACAAGATGAATGACACTGTCCATATGTTTATTTTATTTTGAGCAATTTTGAGGCTTAGAGCGTTCTGCCATTTCTGATGATCAATACTTAATCTCAGAAGACAGACTGATAAGCATCTCTAAAATATTTCAAGAAAGAAAAGCAGAAAATTAGTCTTGCAAGTGTTCTTAGTTTTGTTCATAGCATGATGCTAGCTCCTTGACACAATTAGTCAGCAAGAATTAAAGTTGAGTGACAGAAAATTCACTCCCCTCCAAAAAATTGCAGCCAGGACAATTTTTCTCTTTTTCACTGACAAACCTGTGATATATTTATATACATATCATTGAAGATATACAGATAAACGTAAAAAATAAAACAAACCTAGCAATAACTTGTCTTGGCAGCCTACATAAAACTGTCCATTTTAAGCTATATCTTTTGTAAGGTCAACGTGCCATTCTGTTTCACTAAAAAACAACCCAATCTACATTGAGTTCTTAAAAAATGTATCTGTAGAATGTTCTGATACAATCCTATCCTAATACATATATTGGATACATGCATATAGAGAGAAATAAGCATTTAAATCCCAGAGCAAAACCTCACGTTCACTATGCAAAAACCCTGTAGAATTTCACCATTCCTGTCTTCAAAAAGATGGTGAAAGTACAAATAGGACACCCAGGAAATCTTCTGCCCATCATCAGGAGTTAGAGTCTATGTGACAATATAACGCTTCCTACGTGCATATTCTTCACCTTATCAATTTCTTTGATTAACATTGTTCCAAGAAGGCAGCATACGATCCTCATGTTTTACTGCAATCAGCAATAAACAGACACTTTTGTAGCATCAAACACATAGAAGCATGCACGCAAAGGCTCAACAGATATTGCTCTGGCATCATCCCTGTTTAACTCCAGCTCAGCCTGTGCACTGAGAATATGCTACTTAAATCTCATGCTTGAAATTAATCATCCTTCATCCAGGCCATTTAAGTAACTAGAAAATGGAATCAGTTTGTGTAATATCACACAATCATAGAATGGTTTGGGTTGGAAGGGACATTTAAGATCACCTAGCTCAATCCCCACGCTATAGGCAGGGACACCTCCCTCTAAGACCGTGTTGCTCACAGCCCCACGGAATCTATCACGTCCTATGATCTCTGTTACGCCCTTAAAATTTGGTTATGAGACTTGAAATTGTGGTTTTAACATAACTGTTGCTAGCAACAGCAGGAAAAAAAAACAAAAACATGAGTATCACTTGCAGTTGAATGCCACTCTCCATGCGTTTTACAGTCTTCGTTAGAGGCTCCTGGAAAAGAGAGGCTTTATGATATTAGTCTTTCAGATCACTAACTACTGACCATTGACATTACATAATTTGGAATGCCTTGACTAGGAGGAGCAGTGAAACATACAAACACCCGTGGCTCTAGCTCAGTCTGACTTCTAGGGTACCCACAGCTTTTCTCTTGCAATCATCTCTCCCATTCTGCAGATCTCTGAGGTAGGTGAGACAAAGTTTGAGACACAGCACACTAATAAAGAGAGACGGCTGCGACTGCCAAGTTTCCTGTTCCTGTGAGCGCTGGCATCGCTCCTGGAACAGGGAAGAACAGTCTGTTAAAGTGCTATTGTCTCCAATAGCTCAAACATCTGCAGGAATAATGAAGGGATTTATCCTCCTTCCCCTTTCCTTTCTTGCACTTCTTGGCCACTTTTAGCTACAAGCACTTGTGATGTTTGCGTACAGGCTAAAACAGCAATATTGACTTAAATCTGGCAGCAGAGAGCTTGACTTATTTATTTAGCTTTAACTCATAACACTAAGCTTCTGTAGCAGCTTTTCAAAGCATTAGACTGAGAAATCATACAATAGAACATGTAAACATCTTCAAAAAATACAATTACATCATCCTAAAGAGTAAAAAGGCATCAACATATTTTATTAGTAGCAACTGGCCTTTTCTCCTTGTTGAAAGTAAAGCCTTGGAGCAGTTCACATAAGGCCCAAATCTCCTTGCTGAAACGGTTGAAGAGGATCTGGGATCAAGCTGAGTGTATAAACTTACCTAACACTGCTTTTCATCACAAGTTTTGAAAATGTTTGTCTTTCGTACAGCGTATAGCCAACGTTACATAAGAAGGAAGTCTTAAATATTTTTTATAACATATATGCTGAAACAACTTCAGTAGTTGCAGTTCTCCTCAAAAATAATTCTGCAAAGCATTTAAAGCCCGGACAGAAATTATACCAGAACTGATATTATCTGAAGTGAGCTGCCAATATAATCAAGTTTGTCACCAAATCGTATGTCAGCTCATGTTCTGAACATCCTGGGCCATAACGAAGTATGTTTGGTCTCTTCTGAAGTTACACACATTTCTACGTCTCAGTCATAAGCTTTAAAACTAGTAGGTGAAAGTTGGAACAACTTGTAAGAAGATTCATTAGCCCTCACTTTGGACTACTTACACAGATCAAGAATTGATACTACCTACCTTTTCAGAAATCTCACCCTATAAGCTCAGTGAAGAAATCACAGGGTCATTGAGTTCTATAACAGATCAGGCAACACCTACCCAGGCTAGCTTCAAAAACTGCTCTAAAGTAACTAAAGAACTGCCATTTATTCATTCTCAAGTTCTATTTAAAAGTTCAGCTGGCTTAGGAGGGGAATCGAGCATCCTCTCCATTACAGCAAACCAAGTTTTCACCTGAGGAAAGTTTTAACACATGAAGTGCAGCAATCTGACATCGGAAGAGAAGCGTACAGCGCACACGTCCTGGCTATATTAGACACACCTTCCAAGCTGAGATGTAAGAATTCACTTCCCTTCTCATTTCTCAGGTCAAAAAGTGCTAGCAGTACTTCAAAAGACAGTGCATGCTCTCAGCTGGATAAGTTCTTTCAGTGTTGGGGGAATTGGAGTCCCAAAGGAAGCTCCTTTCTTCTAATAAAAGAAGAATTTTTGGCTGCTGAGGGTGGCAGGGCTGTGGGAGATTTTTAATGAACTCAAGTAGTCAGAGGGTGAATTAACAGCTGTGTCACTGGACCTGGAGTCAGGAGAGATATACTCTATTTCTGGCTTTCTGACCTCAGGCAGATAGGCTTTACTTAATTATTACTGCACCACGAGTAATTGGTAGCTGCAAGACCTTGGAATGCAATACTTGCACAGTATTGTTCGCCATTTCATGTCTCTCCCAGTTTAGTAGCAAAACAGAAGATTTCTCAGCTCTTCTGAAAAGGCAAAGTAGAAATGGAGGACGATGCCAGGACCTGGATCCACAAGGCGTCCCATGCTCGCACAGTGAGGAACACGCAGGCACCATGTGAGAAATGAATCCAAAAAGCAGGATTCCCCTGGTCATAGCAACCAAGCAAGGCATAGCATGCAGACCAACCTATCTCCAGACATTTCACTTCTCACTGGGTTATTTAACCTGGTGGCATCGTTGCTGATGCCTGTTGACTTGATTTACGGCTGTTCACTTAGTTTAATCCTGCAGAAAGCTCAATGACAACGATTAACTTCTATCTCCTTCACTTCAGTCCTTTAAGATGGTGTGAGGTATCCTTCTAAAGATCAATTCAAGATAAAATATCCAATGGTCAGTACAGCAGAACCTCATTATTTGAAGATGGGGGGAAGGAAGACGGAGTAACACTAGAAATCATGAAGTGACTTAAAACTAAGTCCAATATATGAAGATACAGAATTCTCCGGAACTTTGCTGATCACAATGAAAGGCATAATTGAAGAACTGAGTGAAAAGTAACAAATTGTATATGCAGTGGGTCATACCTTGCCTCCTGAAAGCAATACAGATGACTTATTTTTGGAAGAGAATTAACAGGAGACTATCAATCACTATACAACTGGTTATAAAAGAGAAGCTAAACTCCCAAATCCTAATAAAAATCAGAGACATTCCACGGAGTCTTTCCTTCTGGTTTTGCCAAGTCATCCCCCAGCTGGTATTAACCCCAACAATCAGTCTCCGCATTAGGTTCAAGCTGCATAACATCTCAGTGCACTGAGCTCTCATCCTGCACTCTAACCAGTAATGTTTCTAGTTCCTATGTCAATATTTTCTCTAGCTCAGGTCAATGTTTGTTATCTTGTCTTTCCTCATAAATGAAATTAATGCTGCACTAAGAACAAACCATCCAAGTTATATCATTTTCAAAACATAAGCTCAAAGAAAAAAAAAATTCTCAGGTGTCTTGGAAAGGAAAATAACCCAGCTCTCAACTTTAGAAAATGAGTGTTATTTTTATAACCTGCCTATAATTTCAGAATTACATTATCTGACATCTTTTTGTTCAGAAACTTGCTCCTCAGTGCTAGGATGCTTTATCCTCATTTGTTGCATACAGAAAAAAAGGCTGGAGAAGCCAACGAGCAAGTTCCTACTACTACCATGAAAACAGATTGTGTAGAGCCAGATATTTACAACATCTTCAGTCACGGAGAATTCAATTGAACAGAAGTTCTTCCCTGTCTATCTCCAAGTTGGCAAGCTGGGTCCTCGCTGCTGTCAGCAATGGGCTGGCAGAGGGTTGGAGGTCCAGCCTAATAGCAAGCAGAACAGTGCTGCCTGTTCACTGCATATATATGCAGCCATCAGCCAGCCTAACACTCCCTTCTTGCAGGGTAGCAGGGGAACAGGCATTCATGACTTCAGCTCTTTATAACAGATGAAAAATGGAAACAAATCAACAAGACTCCCCCTTTTCTCAATACAGAAAAGAGAAAATATCTCATCTGGAGCAGCATGTTTGCCTGTCATACAGCTCATCCTCCCTCCCCTCAAAGAACAGTTAAAAAAAAAACTGGGATTACTTGAGAACTGTAACAATGACTTAACTGCTGAAAAACACTGACTTTCTGACCCTTGCAGCCCTTCTCCTGCACTCTAGGAATTCTCTGAGGACAGCAGAGGACAAACCAGGCAAGCTATCACNCATGCTCGCACAGTGAGGAACACGCAGGCACCATGTGAGAAATGAATCCAAAAAGCAGGATTCCCCTGGTCATAGCAACCAAGCAAGGCATAGCATGCAGACCAACCTATCTCCAGACATTTCACTTCTCACTGGGTTATTTAACCTGGTGGCATCGTTGCTGATGCCTGTTGACTTGATTTACGGCTGTTCACTTAGTTTAATCCTGCAGAAAGCTCAATGACAACGATTAACTTCTATCTCCTTCACTTCAGTCCTTTAAGATGGTGTGAGGTATCCTTCTAAAGATCAATTCAAGATAAAATATCCAATGGTCAGTACAGCAGAACCTCATTATTTGAAGATGGGGGGAAGGAAGACGGAGTAACACTAGAAATCATGAAGTGACTTAAAACTAAGTCCAATATATGAAGATACAGAATTCTCCGGAACTTTGCTGATCACAATGAAAGGCATAATTGAAGAACTGAGTGAAAAGTAACAAATTGTATATGCAGTGGGTCATACCTTGCCTCCTGAAAGCAATACAGATGACTTATTTTTGGAAGAGAATTAACAGGAGACTATCAATCACTATACAACTGGTTATAAAAGAGAAGCTAAACTCCCAAATCCTAATAAAAATCAGAGACATTCCACGGAGTCTTTCCTTCTGGTTTTGCCAAGTCATCCCCCAGCTGGTATTAACCCCAACAATCAGTCTCCGCATTAGGTTCAAGCTGCATAACATCTCAGTGCACTGAGCTCTCATCCTGCACTCTAACCAGTAATGTTTCTAGTTCCTATGTCAATATTTTCTCTAGCTCAGGTCAATGTTTGTTATCTTGTCTTTCCTCATAAATGAAATTAATGCTGCACTAAGAACAAACCATCCAAGTTATATCATTTTCAAAACATAAGCTCAAAGAAAAAAAAAATTCTCAGGTGTCTTGGAAAGGAAAATAACCCAGCTCTCAACTTTAGAAAATGAGTGTTATTTTTATAACCTGCCTATAATTTCAGAATTACATTATCTGACATCTTTTTGTTCAGAAACTTGCTCCTCAGTGCTAGGATGCTTTATCCTCATTTGTTGCATACAGAAAAAAAGGCTGGAGAAGCCAACGAGCAAGTTCCTACTACTACCATGAAAACAGATTGTGTAGAGCCAGATATTTACAACATCTTCAGTCACGGAGAATTCAATTGAACAGAAGTTCTTCCCTGTCTATCTCCAAGTTGGCAAGCTGGGTCCTCGCTGCTGTCAGCAATGGGCTGGCAGAGGGTTGGAGGTCCAGCCTAATAGCAAGCAGAACAGTGCTGCCTGTTCACTGCATATATATGCAGCCATCAGCCAGCCTAACACTCCCTTCTTGCAGGGTAGCAGGGGAACAGGCATTCATGACTTCAGCTCTTTATAACAGATGAAAAATGGAAACAAATCAACAAGACTCCCCCTTTTCTCAATACAGAAAAGAGAAAATATCTCATCTGGAGCAGCATGTTTGCCTGTCATACAGCTCATCCTCCCTCCCCTCAAAGAACAGTTAAAAAAAAAACTGGGATTACTTGAGAACTGTAACAATGACTTAACTGCTGAAAAACACTGACTTTCTGACCCTTGCAGCCCTTCTCCTGCACTCTAGGAATTCTCTGAGGACAGCAGAGGACAAACCAGGCAAGCTATCACCGCCTCCCCCATCACACCCTGCTCAAAGCGCTCAGTAGTGACAGCCCTGAAACGCAGGAGTCCTTTCTCCTGACGGCCCAAGCAGCACTGCTAACAACCAAATCAGCAACGTGGCGGCAGCTGCCATCTCCAGATCTCATGTGACTGATGAACCAGAAGACCTGGCAAAGCCTTAGAGATACAGACCCCTAGGCACGGACAGTATTTCCTGCACAGAACTTCCTTTTAGTTCTTATTTGATGTTTGTGACATAACATTTCATCCAGGGCACAGAAAAAAAAGAGCTGGGAAAACAGAGTTCAGAAGATGATAGCAAAGAAAAAAATAGCAGGAAAGTGCAAGCAGTTGAAAATCTGCATATCCTGAACAAAATAAATTGCACTATTTCTGTTTATTATTATTATTATTACACTGTGTGGTTTTAAAGAAACAAAACTGTATTCTTTGGCTTTGGCACTAACTATTCACAAGAGGGTTGCATATGTGAATGGTACAGAAGATGGAAGAAATATTTCCCCCAGAATGAGACCAAATGGATACAGTCATCAAAAAAAATCATTTCAAGAGAGCAGCTATCTGAATGAATACCTGGAGCAGCACAATTAAGAGCCCTCGGTTGGACCACTGACCTGTAACAAGGGCAGATGCTGTACAAAACTGGCTGCTTTCTGCACCCCAACACTGTTCCACTCACCCAGCATCCAGGCCCACTTCATAGGGGATATGAGCCCCCAGGTGTCCTTCTGCCTTTCAGTATTCCTCTTCTGTCTTGACACCTATTTAAGTACACTCCAAAGCGTAAGATTGTCTTTGCAATTCAACTCAGTGTCTCAAATTCAGGAAGAGATTGGCAACCTCAGACTTCCTGGCACGTTTCTATTTCTTTCCATTGATAAATAACTGTTACAAATGAACGCCTTTAAGAGAAGTGTGAGATCAACAGTATGACTGAATATCACACATAATCCCTAATATCAAGTCCCATAACAGGGCATTTACTTTAACTTTACCACATCTGTTGCTGACAAATTTAGCAATGGAAATAGTTTGGGGAGCAAACAGGGTTTAGCACAACCTACACATGGACAAAAATAAATAAGTAATAGAAAAGATGCAATCAATCTCTCAAGTTCTTCTCAAGGAACGTGTACACCTGCCCAACTCTTTTAGACTGTTGCACAGAAACAGCTCTCCCACTTAAATACCCTGGGCTAACAGAAACAAAGAATGGCCTGGGTTGAAAAGGACCACAATGCTCATCTGGTTCCAACCCCCTGCTGTGTGCAGGGTCACCAACCAGCAGACCAGGCTGCCCAGAGCCACATCCAGCCTGGCCTCGAATGCCTCCAGGGATGGGGCATCCACAGCCTCCTTGGGCAACCTGTTCCAGTGCCTCACCACCCACTGGGTGAAAAACTTCCTCCTAATATCTAACCTAAACCTCCCCTGTCTCAGTTTAAAACCATTCTCCCTTGATATTCTGCACTATTCCCAGACACATAGAGCAGGGCAGGAATTCACTGAAGCCTGCAACATGCAGAAACAAATCTCACCAACACCCAAATTAAAAACCTGCATCGAAAACAAAGAGCGTTGAAGTTAAAACAGATGCTTTTAAACAGGTATCACTTGAAAGAAATATGTTAGCACACCTCCTCTGCTCAGGCGAATACAAGAGATGCTCTTTCAAACACAGCGTGACCAGACTTTGCAGTATCAATCATTTCAGCAATGCCCACAACTGAAGTAACAGGCATTCCTCAAATTATGTGACAAAAACACCTCCCTCCCTCTGCAGTAAACGGGTGGCTCGCTCTGAAGTTCCTGACCCCACTTCTTTCATTGCTCTGCTCTCACACCTCTCACCCAGCTTACAGCAAGACACACAAATATTCCTAAGTAAATGTGGTTGCAAGTCACAACGTGCTGCTTCACAAGTACTGTGCTGTCTCTCACCATATAGAGCTGAACCTCAAGAAGCTGCCAGATGAGTGGTCTAAACACTGAAAACAAAGCTGTTATGATTAAACCTTAAAACTTCCTCTGAAAGAGGGCTTCAGGCTGACAGAGAGCCTCCAGGCCAGCTATTTCTTTCCAAATGTCATTTCCCAAGAGGCTGCTGATGAATGTGTATGCTGGTCTGTTTCTCAAGTCAGATTTATTATATTTCTGAGAGAATAAATCTTAATATCTATGAAAAAAAATCGATGTGAACTTAATTCAAATGCATAGCTTATAAACCTATTTTTAGAAGTTAGTTTAAGCATCACATTTCTACAACTTTACCTTAAACAAGAAATTAGTCTTCATTTCTGCCCCTAGCATACAAGCAAGAGGCATCACCCCCATGTGCTGCTGCTCAGGGATCACCCAAGTTCTGGCATGGCAAAAGATGCATAAGAAAAAGGGGAAGACCACGAAGGCCTCTGCCTGCCCTAATAACCTCAGGTCTGTCAAGCCACTTCTTCACGTTTCCCATCTCTGAGCAGTCACCAGTCCTACACCCATGGGACATGAAACTAATGTCCCTTTGCCATCTGAATGCAATCATTCCGTTCAGCTAAGCCAAATGGAATGACTTGTGCACCACAAGTTAGTCTGGAGCTGCATCATATCTGTAGACCAAGCCTCCAGTAGGAAAAAATGGAGAGGGTAGGAAAGAAAGAAGCCACAAACTTGTCTCTTCAGAAATTCTCGTCCCTGACTTTTGCAATGCACTTAGCAAATCAAAAGGCTGAAGGAAAAAAAATAAAGAAAAAAGGAAACGTCGTTGCTATTCTTGACAATATAATTGTACAAACGGTGCAGACCGTTTCCTGAAGCTGCAATACCACATTCTTCAGGAAGAAAATCTGTAGGATGCACTCTAAGTACGCTCAGCCTCTAAGGAAGCTTAGGTTGAAGAGCCCTCTACTGAAACCTATGCTCTCTCACAGATTTGCTATACTTCCCAACTTTTCTCCTTCACGTCTCAGAACAGCTGTATTGATTATTCAAGCCACAGCACTATGACCTGCCTCTACAGCAACTAGAGTCAAATCCCAGAGATATTCACAAGTCTTATTTAGAACACTTTTTCTTTCAACGGTAATGGTGCTTACTAAGCCTGAACTCCTAACCACCCAATATAATCAGAGAAGAGTCTTCAAGATCTACATTTATCTAATCTAAGCTTAAAACGTACGTGCACCAAGATATTCTTCAAGCAGAAAAGAACATACAGTTGTTCTTCCCAAAATCTGACAATCCATTTAACTGCAAGCACAAAATGCTGGCTAGTTCTTTCAAATAATATCTTCCTGGTTTGCCCCTGAGTATTTACAAACATGATGTCTTGTAGAAATCAATCCTTTTCCTACTAACAAACACAGAGGTGTGCATCACCTGTAGTTCTTTAAAAAAAAAAAATCTTTCAGCACAATTTCCCCTCTGAATTAGCTAAATTTGACCTAAGCAAAATCTCTTTACTGCAACCATGAGGAAGATCCATACGTTACAGAAGATCAATTAACGTCATTTTCAGTATAAAGCAGTGCAAACAGATGAAAAAGTATAATAAGAGGAAAATGGAACAGAACTGAGAAAGTGAATTGTACGCAAACTTTCCACTGAGGGCAACCAAAGAATAAAACATATGCTTACATGACGCAGTGAAGGATAAGAGGACAAAAGAATGAATTGGGTGGACATGAAAAATTGAAGGAAAGACAAATTCGGAACTGATGTCAGGCCACACATTTTAATTGCGGAACTGCATGCCAGACATTAACACAGAGCCGGGGTCGTTCAGAGACCAATGAAAGGGCATTTGGGGGACATGAGCACTGGGGCACAGCAACTTCGTGCAGGCAAGTCTTAGCAGCCTTTTCTCACTCGTGCTATTGCTGCGTCATTCAAAACAGCACAGATAGCACGGGCCGTGCTGCTCCTTCAGGGAACAAGAATTAAAACCGAAGGAAGTTAATAGCCATACCATCGAGGCTGTCAATCGCGAACAAGAAAAACTGCAGGCATTCAAAATAAACTGCCCCTTCAGAGCAGAGGTCACTCTGTCAATATCAATCTTCTCATTTCGATGCACATTAAGAGCTATTGCAGTATCCCCTTTTATCCTATGACTGTGAGTTGACCTTAGTGACATTAGTGAATACAATATGGTCATTTAAGGATGTGGTAATTATTGGTAACTGCACTAACTAAGTTAGTAGCACACAAGACACCATTGCTTTGGTTTGTATTGCCACCTGGTCTTTGAGATACTTGTTATTTCATATCCCCCTGTTCAAACTATGCTCACGCCAATTATTTTCCATTTGGCTCTCATGACAATTAACACAAGGAAAAGATTATTTTACCTTTAGAAGAAAAATCTTTTCCTTCAGAAATTTTGTTTATAAGACATCACGTAATACAAATACAGGCACCTTTACTCTTCCAGCCAGCAAGCATCGTTTTCAGAATAATGTTTAAAAAGAAAAAACAAAGAAAAGCAGGAAACAAACTCACTGTGGCTGTGCGTTGCTTTGCCTGATCCTCTCAATCACAAAAAGTCATTTGTGAAAGAGGAAATATTGTGTAGGTACTTCTACCTTTACCACAGTATCATAGTCTTTGCTGTCTCACATTTGCTCCTCGTATCAGAACGCGAACAAATGAATCAAAAGACTTGCATCAAAACGTAACCTGCAGGTGGGTCTAAAAACAGAGCTCCTGTCATAAGTGCCACGGTCATTTGACAACACGCACCCCAAGGCGTCCGGCACTCACCAGCTCCAACGAAGCCAACCCTCTAAACTGCAGCACCCTTTCACCAGGCTGCAGTCAGCTTCCAGCACAAAACAAAGCTCCAAGACTTGAAATTAGGAAGCGCAGGTGCTGTAGGGGTTTGTCTGTGTGTGTATGTATACAGGTACTCTTCTCTTGCGTGACTTCCAAGCAGCCACAGGCTAGCCAGTCCAGAAGCTGGCCTTGCTGGGAGGATATCCATCAACCTGGACACGCATTCCAGATGCTGTGCCGCTGCTAAACACGAGTAACAGCACTTCCTCATACATCAGCTCCCCTTAGTTAGAAATCAGTTTTGCTGATTTACCGGCCAGGACACATAATGTGATCACCACAGAGATGAATTTTTGTTAAAAGAAAAAAAAAAAAAAAAANGCCAATTATTTTCCATTTGGCTCTCATGACAATTAACACAAGGAAAAGATTATTTTACCTTTAGAAGAAAAATCTTTTCCTTCAGAAATTTTGTTTATAAGACATCACGTAATACAAATACAGGCACCTTTACTCTTCCAGCCAGCAAGCATCGTTTTCAGAATAATGTTTAAAAAGAAAAAACAAAGAAAAGCAGGAAACAAACTCACTGTGGCTGTGCGTTGCTTTGCCTGATCCTCTCAATCACAAAAAGTCATTTGTGAAAGAGGAAATATTGTGTAGGTACTTCTACCTTTACCACAGTATCATAGTCTTTGCTGTCTCACATTTGCTCCTCGTATCAGAACGCGAACAAATGAATCAAAAGACTTGCATCAAAACGTAACCTGCAGGTGGGTCTAAAAACAGAGCTCCTGTCATAAGTGCCACGGTCATTTGACAACACGCACCCCAAGGCGTCCGGCACTCACCAGCTCCAACGAAGCCAACCCTCTAAACTGCAGCACCCTTTCACCAGGCTGCAGTCAGCTTCCAGCACAAAACAAAGCTCCAAGACTTGAAATTAGGAAGCGCAGGTGCTGTAGGGGTTTGTCTGTGTGTGTATGTATACAGGTACTCTTCTCTTGCGTGACTTCCAAGCAGCCACAGGCTAGCCAGTCCAGAAGCTGGCCTTGCTGGGAGGATATCCATCAACCTGGACACGCATTCCAGATGCTGTGCCGCTGCTAAACACGAGTAACAGCACTTCCTCATACATCAGCTCCCCTTAGTTAGAAATCAGTTTTGCTGATTTACCGGCCAGGACACATAATGTGATCACCACAGAGATGAATTTTTGTTAAAAGAAAAAAAAAAAAAAAAATCAATAACAACTTGGGCTGGCAAAGGACCTTGGAATTGATTTGGAGACGACATGCTGGACTTAGGCCCAAGAAAAAGATCCTGGCCAAAGAGAGTCTAATGCTTTTAGAGTTCATTTAAAGATGACCCCAAATTAAATTTCCAATTGTAGGAGCCTAATTCACTCTAGATTGTTTAGCAATACCGCTAAGAAAAGAAGTCCCAACATGAATATCCTTCAGAGGTTTTGCAGCTCAGCTTAATAAATTTTTAATCAGACCTTGTGTATTCTCCCATGCTTGTTCATTTTGGTTGCTGTAAGTTGTCACATTCTGTTAAGCCCAAAGATCAATAAGGAGGCAAGCTTCTCTGACAGCTTGCAAACACTCCTGTTTTCTTCACGCTGTTTCTATTCAGTGCTTTTTTCTTCATAGATACACCCACATTTTTAAAGCTATTTATTTTCCTTCTAAGCAGCTACAAAAAGAGCGTTGCCACCTTTTTAAACTAAGCACCTAAAAACATCTCATTTTATTTTGATATGTCTCGAGCAAAACCTGAGATGGCTTTAAAGACTGCCACGCACTCCAGACTGCAGCAGTTCTATCACATCTGATTCATCTGCAGCACAGACTTAACCTGCAGACTGCGCCAGAGGCATTTGCTTCAGCAACTGTGTGAGAAGTGAGTATTAACCACACACTGACAACCCACAGAAAGGTCACTGAGCCAGGCCTGACTGTGAAACGCCACTATAAACATTCAGGAAAAGATCTGGAACACTGGAAAGGCAGAGGTGAGCACCAGTAATCCTGATGCTGCTCAGAGTATTCCAGCAATCCCATCCAGGCCTGACTGGTACCTCTGCACAATTCCCAGTGCAAAGCCCTCGTGTTTAACAGAAGTGTCACGCTGTAAATACAAGGGTGATGGAGAGAGGGAAGAAAAAGGGGGAATAAAGGTGAAAAGGACTTATTTCAAGAGCTTTACTCGCTTTGACTGTGACTTCAGCTGCACCTTGACAAACAATTGATGCCAGTTATCACTCATTTGGCAGAATATTTTTAAATCAATACAAAACACAGATCTGATTTCAAATTAGCGAGATCACCAATGAATTATACAATGAGAATGATAGCAAGTCTCTGCTGGCACCAGGCTTCAGCGTGCCACCTGGCATTCCAGATTGCACTGATTCCAGCCTGTGCAGATCCTCACCACCTGGTGCACTGCAAAATGCCTTTCCTGCAATACTGCAAGCCTTTCTGAGCAGCCCTCTTGGAGGGAGAGCCCTTCTGTTTCCAAGGTCACCCACATTTCCACGTAACAGCCTTGCAGAAAGACTGTTTGGCCAGATCAGACTCTTTTTTTGCACCTCAGCACTGCAAGATCTGTACAGTGTTTTTGCCTGTCAACCATTGACCCTCATAGCACACACATTCTTGTGACCAGAAATGATTTTTCCTATTCGTTCTGCTTGTTGGCAACAAATATAATCCCCCTGGATGTGATCCACAGTGAACACTCTTAATCAGCGTACGCATCCCTGCATCAATCTCACTACTCGTGTGCTACTGCAGCTTCACTTCCTACAGCACTGAGCATCATTTCTCCACAATGAATATAATGAAACAGGTCCTTTTTCGACAGACAAGTAACTCTTAAGGACTCATCTCATTTTCTACTTTCTTCATTCAGCTAGTACAGCAGCTTACCCATTTCCAGATCACACCTGAGGGGGACACAAAAACTTCCTCAGACTACACCCGTTACACACCTTAGGAAATTCTGCTGTTCACAGAGTTCAAAACACCTCATACTACACAATCTGAGCAACAAACTCAAGTTCTTCAGCATGTACAGAAGAATAAAAACCATCCCAGAAACCACCCAGGGGAAGTCGTGTTGCTGTGTTAAGCTACAGACTACTTTGTAACCCCAAACAACAACAACGGATGACCAACTACCCAGCAGAAGAGGTCAGACGCCTGACCTACGCTGATGCCTGACCAACGCTGAGGTCCAGCCCAGCTTCCCTTCAGAACTCCCCTTAGAGCAGAAACAAGTCACCGCTATTGCTGCAGGCAGGCAGCTGTGCATTGCCATTTATCTTCTTAAAAGCTAGCAGCAGAAAGCTCCCGGGTTAAGGAGCACAGAAAACCAGAAGCTACAAGCCCCAGCCAGGGCCCCTCAGGGAGGCCCACAGGGGCACAGCACGCAGCATCCAACACTCCAGCCCTCACCAGCAGCCCAGGGCACTCAGCAGCTGGGCCCCAGGCTGGCACACAAGGTTCAGACCTTGCAAAAAGAAGGGCACAGCCCCTTAACTCTGCACCTTCAAGTACCAGGACTGAAGCAAAATTCACAGCCAAAACGCACAGCTTGATTTAGAAAACCTTTTTCTTCAACTGGCCACCAACAGAAAAAGGTTGATAAAAATCAAAAAAACCTTTCCACTCACCAAATTTCATCGTGTCCTTCAAGTCCAGCAGCTTTTCCCCCACACACTCAGCTTTCAAACAGAGCAGCCACTGGAGGCAGAGTGGCTGAAATACCTGCAAAACAAGGTGTAGCAGATCAGTTATCACTCACCTTAATCAGGCACCTGTGTCTCACCTCTAAGCCCACAAAGACCTACTAAAGTTTCCTGGGTCTTGCTAGCATGACAGGTGTGGGGCGTTAAGGGATTCAAATGCAGAGTCTCCTTGTGCGAAACAGGAAAAAAAGGCATGTAAAACAGCCTTGCAGTTTCAGTTGTGTGTTAAAACAAATTAACGAGCTGAAAAAAAGGATACACAGCGTGGCGTAAAACCTGCCAAAATTAAGTTGTGATGTATCGTTGTGATTAAACAAACAGCAACAACCCATGTCATTCAATTGATAGGTTAAAAATATAAGTAATTAGTGCTTTGTGTTACAGAGTTATAGCATTCTAAATCCGCTACCAGGAATGCTAGATCGTGTTGTCATGCCATTGCTTTATTTCTCACCTTGACCAACAGAGATAATTTATGATCTCTGTTATTAGAATCGCTTAGAGACTTCTTAACACAAGTGAAAAATGTTGAGACTCTCAGAGCGCAAGTAGAATAAAAATGCAAAATGTATTAACTTTCCACGTCAGCTATGTCTGGAAGGAACATAGGATGCTAAGCACACTCATCGCTTCACTGGTTTGGGCAAATTATCCTCTCCAAAAGCCAACTAGTAGCATGGAAAAAGTAAGTGAATGTTAGAAAGCATCACAGAGGTGCAAGAATTCCCTACCTTTAACAGTGCTAGTTTATACTGGTAGGTTTACAGAAAATTAGCTATACTTTTCTAAAGCTTATCAACACCTCACTCACTACAAATTAAACCCTGAACTCCCAAACATTGACATCTCTGCCACTTCATAATAACAAATTTTAAGTGAGGTAAACTAATACCTTTCTATATTCATTAGGAAAAAAACAACCTGCTTCCAATCTACTGGAACAGTAGTTTCAGAGGCGAAAGTCCACTTAACCTTGCCTCTCATAATATACGGTCATTTGCCTCAATGAGGACATTAAAATTCAAGAACAGGCAGATCTGCTTCACCTCTCCAATTTACCAGACAGGCTGCTTTGGAGCTGCAGCTGAAACCCCAATGGCAGAGACCATCCTCAACAGAGCACACTGTAGGTGTGCACCCAGTGCACAAGCCAGCCCGAAGCTTGGATGCGTGTTCAATGTCAGTGAGGTGAAAGAGCAAGGAAGGTTTTCAGAGAGCGTATTACAGGTGTGAATGGAGTAAGATAAGTGCTTTTGCAACACAGTCTCAGAGAAGTCACTTCTGGGCTAGGGGAGTAAGATGGTGGGGCGAGTTCTGCTTTACCCAATTAGTCAGAGTTAAATGAAGAGCACATTTCCCTAACGAGACCTTCTCCCCTCTATAACTATATGATGAATTAGGTTTAGTATCTATTTCACTTCACTACTTGAGATGATTAAAGTGGTGTCTTTCAGTTTTCCAGGAGCAAAAGATTGGATCCCAATTGTTCTTACTTGCAAAGCCATCTGAGACTAATGGGCATCACTCCATCTGAGAGACAAAAATCTGCCCTTCCAGCTGAGACCATACCCCCCAAGTATTGATCAAACGTCCACCTCACTTCTACATAATAGAATTTCCCGGTGAGCTAATTGTTTTCACTTCTTTCATCTCAGTAAATGAGGTCAATGGCAAGGGCAAAGAAGAGGGAATTAGCTTTGAGTGTTGTTGGCTTCAAAGCAAGAGAAGATAGAGCTTCCAGATTTTGGAGCATGCCGTACAGAGTACATAAACCACCGTGGGACTTACCAGCCATTCTACCTATAGAACTACATCTGCTTAGGACAAGGCTTGCCCTCACTGCCTGAGGATTTACCCTTTCTCCATCTGTCGTTATGATGTGACAATGCCACTTGTGGGTCAGTGATGGCCTTAATTCATGCTGTCCTTCCAACAGCGACCAGCTATCATCCACTGCATATCAGTGCCTCAGCTTTGTTACTATCTGTTTGCCTGCAGAGATGGAGCCAAACAGCACCACCTGCCCTGTACTCCTGTGTTGTGCAGGCATAAGCAAGGTGAGAGGGAGCTGTAATGATGCAAACAGATCTGTGTGCATTGATAAATATCAGCATGAAACATACAGAAAGGAAAACTCAAGTATAAGGAAAGATGTAAATGACAAGATTAAAACACATTCCTCATGAAAAAAAGTGGGTCCTTTGGCAACCTATCCCAAAGCAGCTATAATTCTCTAAGGTCTGGCCTTCAGCCCTCCTTACATTTCACCTCCCAGTGCAGCCACACGTCCTAAATCAAGCCTTTCTTCCCCCTGTGTAATACTGCAGTTTCCCCTGCTGAGCTTGAATGAGGAGTTAATTGTTTTTCCACCCATACAATCAGAAGACTGCAGGTGCCTGTTGCAAGCCATCATTCCTAATTCTTGTTAATTGTTTTGCCCTATTTTAATAACTGTGATATAAAATATTTTTTAATAAGGTACTAATGGCTCCTAGAGGCTTTTGGGGGTCTTTTTAAGGGGAAGGGCAGCCCGGTCTAGTGGTTGGCTACCCTATCCATGGCAAGGGGGTTGAAGCTAGATGATCTTTGTTGTCTTTTTCAACCCAGACCATGCTATGATTCTATGATTACGAGTGCAGGTCATCTATTAGAAAGTAAGGGTTTCTTCTGTTATCTCTTTTCTTTCCTTTTATGAAAGGAAACAGCATAACCAATTGCACTGAGCTAAGCTGTGCAGCCGTATTTTAATATTTCATTGTCTTCAGTCTCTTGGGTGTGCTTGTTTGTTTGCTTTTTTTCTTCTTCTCCTATACAAAATGTGCCCTGTTTGTCAAAACCCAGTGGCAGAAATTCCTTTGCACAGGATGTGCACTGCTTGCAGGTGATTTCCAGCACACAGGAGAGCTGAAGGAGCCAATATCACTGTCAGGAGCACAACAGTACCCAGACCCAAGCTGCTTTCGTCAGGATTCAAGAATATGTTTACTCAGAACCAATATTTCACAGTAACTCTCTTCTAAAACTTCTAGTTGTTGAGACATACCTGGTGCTTTGCTTCTCTGTTTTCTTCCAGCTGCTAGCATTCAGGCAACACTACACTACTGCCTACTTTCTCATCGTGCTGTATGACTTACAGATACAGCATTCTAACAGAATATTCCACGTGTGCTTTTACATGAGTTCTGGCCCTGCCCGACACGTAACCTGAACACTGGCTGCACACGGTGAAGCCTCTGCCCAACGCATGGGCGCTGCAGCACTCTCCCTTAGAGGCCCTCAGGTTTACGTCGATTTGTAACACCCCAAGCAGGGGGTCAGAGCCAGGCTGAAGCTCTGCTATGTGCCTCTGTCTGGCCTGACCAGGTCCTGCTCCTCTTTGCTTGCCAGGACAACAGTGACAGTCCCACCTCTACAGGGCAGCTGGGCTCCCAGCTGCAGGCACTACCAAATGGCCAGGAGGTGGGAACACTTCTATTTATTTGGACAAAATTCGGTGCTGAAAGTCTCAGCAGTTTGCTGTTCCTCCCTAAACACTAAGGCTAAGGCTGGAGAAATCAGCTTTGCTTTCTGAAAAGTTGCATTTTAAGCCAAGCTCTGATTTTGTGGCCTTTGCAAAGACCACCTCTCATGAGGCAGAGGAGACTTGCAGACTTTGCTGCTCTCAAAACACTCCATACCCGTCCTCAGGGATTTCTCCCCCCTCTCTGAACCAAAGGCAACAAAACAAGCGAGGCCAATAGCAGCACAGCATCCAATATTTGTAAATGGATTATGCAAAACGAAACTGTTATGGGAATCTTCCTAACATGTTCACATATGTTTTCACTACTTTGTTGCCAGAAAGGACACCTTATAGAATATAAAACTACCCCAAAAGCATATGCAGCTCAGCTCTGGGAGTAATTTTTGAAGGGCTGTTGCTTCCTGGATGTGAGCAAAGGTTATTTTTTATTTTGAACAGATATAATCTAGACAGATGGAGAATCATAGGGGGAGGACTGAACTCATGATCTGTTTGTTTCCTGAGGAGCTTTTTTGTAACGAACTTTGTAAAAAAAAAAAAAGTTTTGTAAATCCAAATGAACTAAATTGCTTTATACAGCACTGGAATTAACACCTTATTGACAAATAGATGTTCTATTAATTACTTGAACTTCAAGTACTGGAAACAGATAAACAAGCAGAAAAAAAAAAAAATTGGACAATATACTTTTTAAACGCAAGCATTCCAGTAAGCTGAAAATTAATTCTATTTCCTCAAAAAATGTGTTTTTAATTTAAATCACAAAAGCAATCCCATCAAAGTCAAGTTTTTCATATTTTCAGGAATGAAGATCCCAATCTTTCTTGTCAAGCTATGACCAGTGTCAGATCACGGAATCGTCTATCAAGATTCTCAATAATTCATCTCTTTCCCTGCGTTGATCGCTGTCTGAGACGAACAATGTGTCCTAGAAGCTATTTCATGATCTGAAGACCTCTGAACCTCTAGCAGAGTGCAATTTAGTAAGAATTTCAGCCTCTCTTGCTAATTTCTGAGACAGCACACACAAAATACTATGAAAACATGCTAAATCTTTGCAGGAAAAAAAAAAGAATTCCAGTACTGCAGAAATTCAAACTGAAAACCTAGTGTAAGTATACAGTATACTTGTACTTGAGTCCAGTTTTGAGTTAGCCATTATTTACCTTGCTTTGCTTACAATCAGGCTATAGTTTTCTCCTGCATGAAAAAATATTGGGAAATCTTTGTCTCCACCTCTACCTTTCCATTAGCGTTTGCCAAATTAGTTCACAAACTGAAAACTGGAGCAGAGAATTGATCGTGTATGAGAAGTACCCGCATCCCCTCTCTCTAACTTCAGACTCCGCTGATGAAGGGAAAAATAAGCAATATTAACTTTGGATTACTTTCCAAATGTCCATGTCCTTAAGCAACAGTCTGAAACCTGAGGAAATCTGGCATTTGGCAATTCAAAGCTAAAGAACCAGCCTGTCCAGACTGAATCTTCATAGATGACCTGCCTTGGGTTCACTAAGTTATCTTACTGCCAAGTAAGTTCTCTGTTCAACAGTCTTCTAGTGAAGAAATTCAGGAACCTCCAAAACAAGAAAAAACAACCCAGGGAAAAAGGAAAAAAAAAATAGCAAAGAAAATAAATCCAAATATACCCAAAAATGAAGGAAAAGATTGTGGATATCTCATTATCTGAGTTTGATACAATCAGCATAGAAATGCTTTATCCATTACGATATAAGCAACCAGCATTTTTAGAACTAAAAGCAAATGTAGAAGCAAATATCTTTGGACTAAAGAGAATTAATTTAAATCTATTTCCTCTGTTTCCTTCGTTCAGGCAACTGCTTAATACATTGATCTTCCACGCACTTCCATTTTCTCCACCAGTACATTTCTTATAATTGGAATGAGCTGCTCTATTAAGCTTCTTAATAGATTCTATGTTCTCAAAACCCAATAACTTCAGGACAATACATTAAAACAGACAACAAATTAAGCTCGGTGTTTGTGAATGTGAGGCTCCGTCAACAGCGACCTTTAAAGCTACAGCACGTTTAAAATTGTTTAAAATTGGCTGCAGAGAAACCAGTGTCTAATATGTCTAACTGCATTAGTTTGCGTCAGTGCTACGGAGCTCTGAAACTTTTGGAAAGCAGCTTGTTTTTGGCAAAGAACAAGTTACTGTCCTGATATGAAGAAGCAATGGACACGTGGGGATGTTCACAAATTGACTCAGAGCTGTGGGCCTGAGACTTGTGAAAAACAGGACCTCCGTTTGCAGCTACGTCCCCCAGTGTGGACACAGCCTGGTTTGAGCAGCGATGTCACAGCTGGCCGTGGCTTTGTACACGCAAGTAACATCAAGCCATTATATGCAGAACAGAAGTATTTTGACAGTCTAACGTAGTTATTTTAATTATTTCAATCGAATCTAATAACTGTGCCACAGTACCGCATTAATTAACTTAGTTTGCAATACAATGTGAGCGGGGCTTTTATTTTTAAGTCATTACAAACCTGTAATTCCATTTGAAAATAGCAAACGATTTAAACTGAATCTCTCAAAGCTAGTCGGCTGGAATGATTCCTACCTCCTTCCGTAAGGCCAGCTACGTGCACACATATTTTAACCCACCTCTTCAGCCAGTCACAGAGAAGTTTTTCAGCGTGAGTGAAGAAGGTGGTGACCCTTTAAAAGGGTCAAAAGCAGGGGGAGCAACCAGAGCCTGGGGTTGGGGGACACCCAGACACCTCACAAACTGTTGGGGTGGGTATTCACCAGCCATCCTCACAACAGCCAGCTGCTGGGGCAGGACATGGAGCCTCATCTGCTCCAGTACGAGTCACCTATTTCATCCTGAAAACACTGAAGAGACAAAAAGTGAGGCAGAATCAGGCCTAACTGTTGAAAAGCGAGTCCATGTTGCCAGTCCACAACGAGAAACATTTATCTGTTCAGGCTTCCAAGGAATGGTGTTATTCAGAAAGCCAGCCCCTAGACAAGCTGCAGCATTGGCCTTTGCAGACCATTTGCACACACAGCCCTGGATGCAGGAAGCCCCAACACCCTCTTGCACCTCACCCCTTCTTAATTACTCAAAACTGACCATTAGCATCACCTCCTACGTAAAAGTACCTCAGGATTCAGTACATTTTGCATTACCCCACCCAAAAGACCTCTGAGATGCATTCTATTGGATTTTTTTTTTTTTTTAATAACATGGAAGTCGTTGTACAAAAGGCTGTTTTTGCTATAGTTTATTCAGCTGTGCATAGGACTTAATCACAAGCAAGACTGCTAATTAGTTGTACTTCCCGCAGAGCTGACTGGGTTTATCTGAGATAAGCACAGTTCAGCTCCTCTTTCTGCCACCTGCCAGCGATGCTCTCTGATAACGTGAGCTTTCTTGTACTCCACCAGCTGTCCAGTAGTGGTAAATATAGGTTTTTTTCATCTTTTTCCTAACAGGTAGACAGTCAGACAAATACAGCAACGACTGTAAATCTATATGTTGCACACCGCTTCCCTCATACCACAGTAGGGGATTTATAGTGACCTTCTCCAGAGCATTGTAAATCACGGCCCAGGTACAATTAGCAAATGTACTGGACCCTGGCCAAGCTCTCTATCACCATAAAACCTAGGCAGTTTTGGGCCTCCTCAAGTCCAACGCAGGGACAGAATGCTGTGATGCTTACTAAAACTGTTTTCTCCTATAAATTTCCAAAAAACTGGCTCTGTAAGAAATGGAAATGTCTTGCAATCTTTTTTAGCAGAGCCACTTCCACTGCAGCAGAACTTTGCAGATGGGAGAGAAGTGCCCTTGCTCAGTATGCAGCCTTGAGGACAGCTGCTCACTCAATAAATACTTCTCCTGGTAGGAAGGTGCTCTCTTTTATTGTTTGTTTGTTTTTAAACTTGAATACAGGAAGTTTAGATGGCTATAGCCAACTTTTTTTCCACAAAGACACCAACAAAAGCCTTGAAAAATGCTCACCACCAGCAGACCCCCCCAGCAAACCAAAGCTCAGCCAAGGTCTATTAATTTCTATTTGCCGTAATAGGGCTGGACTCTGTAAATTGCTGCAGGCCAGCAGTGTGCACACGTTGGTGAGGCACACCAGCTATCTCACATCTGAGCTTGGTGTCACAAAGACATGGAAAGAGGTGGGGTCAAAGAGAAACACAAGTGACCCAACCTAGCACAGAATGACTGGAAACAACGCTGCAGAACAAAAGAATAAAGTCATAAGAGACCACCCTGTTCTACACCAACAACAGAGCAGCAGTTGTTTATCCATCAGATCATCTTCAATATCACAGAATAAATCATGCTCTCATATTCACGTGACCTCAGGTGAACCTTACAGGTAAAAACAACAGAAAAAAATATCAGAGAATTCGTGTGAGGCTGGTTTCAGCCAAGTATCACATAGGCAAAAATGGATGCATTAGAATGTCAATATTAAGAGTACACAGAACATTATGAAATTAATTAAGGTAATCCTGAATGCTAAATGTTGGCATAGAAGTCTACAAACTCACTCAACAGAAAGCTTTTGTATGAGGGAACCCACGGGGAATCTCCCATCAGAGATAGGAAATTTTACCACAATGCAATAATAATGAATTTTGCCTTACTGATAAAGAGTGAACTCGCTTAGGAAAGAGACCAAGAAATTACTGATTTTTATCTGAGCTGCTTCCTGTTTGAAGTATTAAGCAGACATTTCACATGATGTCACGGACGGCCTAACAAAAACATTCCACTACAAAAAATGGTTGTTCAAAGCTTCCAAGACTTCAACCATCAGTTAACGCAACTGAAACTTCGTCTCTTCTACCTCTTCCCTTCACACATCTTAAGAAAGTCTAACAACAAACCACCAAACAAAGACATGGAAAGACGTTTCTCAAAGAAGAAAGTAACGCTGTTTGTGCATACCTTACAGTAGTTGCCAGCATTCAGGAAGTGTCTAACACTGCTTAGCCAGAAATTGCACGACCCCTGCCCAGAAACAGCTGACCCTCATGCCTTTTACTAACAGGCTTGCTAAGGGCAAAATTTAAGCAGTGGCCAACACAGAAACACATTCAGAGACACTCAGCTACATGAGTTTATCCTTTCACATAGAAACTACAACTGTGACGAAACACTTAGAAAGAATATCCAGAAACTTGGAAATAAAATACTTTATTGGCTGGACAAATATGCAGTATGGGTAGAAATATACTGAAATACAAAGTCCTCCAGAATATCATATAGAAAAATCACAATTCATAGTTCACTGCCTTATTTATATACATTTCCAAATGTATTCAATAGCTTGAAAAAAGTCACATTCGCATTTTTTCCTCTCCTGGAAGCACATTCAGTGTAGTCAGATGTTTTTTTTGTTTTTGTTGTTCCAAGAGAAAATTGCACAGCCATCCTATTTTCTCATTTGCCCCAAACTCTGATGCAATTTTACACACTCTTGGCTCCCTCGCTAGATCCTTTCAAGCTTGACTTCTGCCTCTTTTTCTCCCTCTGTCCCAGTATTCGATAAATTTTCTTCTTAGCCTCCTTTTGTCTCTTTAATTTCTGTTCCTCCTCCTTCTGCTTAACTTTAACATACTCTTTCATCTGCTGCCGATGTTTTACTTTGGCTTTCTTTATCTTGTAATTATTCACTGTACTCAAAGCATTGAGAAGGGCAGATATCTAGAACAGAAAGCAAGAAAATCAGTATACAGACAGTTGAGTTTTGTAGCAAGAAACAGTTTAACCTCAGCAGACAGCTACATACTGAATCAGAGATTCAGGGCAAATTCCTAACATTTTTTATACCTGTTCCCCAATTTCTAAAATGGTATAATTATCCATCTTGTTGGGAAGTTAATCAAATGCTTAATTTTTGTGAACTCTGATTTTGATTTGACACTGTTTAGATATCTGTGCTTAATCGATTAATTGTCTAGAACTTTTATACTGAAGTTGTAAGCATGCTGCAATCCTTCATTTTCAAAGTAGAGAATTCACTTCAAATTTCACCTATAATATACAGCAGTGACACGACAAATAAAAGACTGCAGCTGTCAACTTAAATTGCCCAACTGTGAGAGGACTATATCCATTCAAAATACTTCGAAAGCACTGTGACAAGGACAGAAGTTACATCAGGTGACCTACTAGTTTAATAAATAGATGCTATCTACTCAGAGCCATTTCCATACATGTGCCACATGCTAAACAGAAACAAAACAAATTGCAGGACAATTTTTCACTAGAAGCATGTATATCTTTAGTAGTGCAGTGCTAAAACAATAGTTAGAAATTGCCTAAGCAACACACTTTCCAGTAGGGAATCCTTGTTTCAGGCTAAGTGATAATTACCTTCTTTTCATGAGGCTCCCTGATAACAGCTGGTATCCACTGATCTTTTGGAGTCTTGCCCTTCTTCTCAAGATTCTTAGGTTTGTTCTTAAATGGCAGCGCTTTCTGCAGTGCTTTAGGAATGTGGAGCTTATTGAAATGCCTTTTCTCCCTCACAATAGGCTAAAAGAATGGATACAGAACACGCATAAAAGTCATGACCTTAGAAAGCTTTCATCTTATTTCCTACCATTGGGAGGGGGAGAGGAGGGGAAGATTATCCACATTCTTGCACCTGTAAAATGAAAACTGTACATGAAAACTTCAGCCCTACTTTACTATTCAGACTACTTTATAAACTCTCATTGACACACAAACATTTTCTTTCCAGTGATTCAGTCCTCTCGCATGCCAGGAAAGACTGTATATCTGTGGATAAAAATGCCAAATTATTAATATTAAAATATGAAATGAACGTGTGTTCACCCTGCTCTGTTTGCACAAGTCTAGGCCACGGGGCAAATTAAGAGTGTGATCAAAAACAAAAAAAGCATAAAAGAAGAACTCATATATCAAATATACCTTATAGAGGGAATCTTTGTTTTGTTTCAGTTTGATGCCTCGTTCATGCCTCAGCTGGCCTGTTGTCCTCATTCCCCTCCAACTATCTTTCTCACCTGCTGGCTTCAGCAATGATGTTACA
This sequence comes from Syrmaticus mikado, assembly GCA_003435085.1. Classification (NCBI taxonomy): domain Eukaryota; kingdom Metazoa; phylum Chordata; class Aves; order Galliformes; family Phasianidae; genus Syrmaticus; species Syrmaticus mikado. The sequence continues at coordinate 2,689,724 of QGNR01000061.1, read as the reverse complement.
GGGTTATAAAATCTGGGGATAGACACAGGATACCAAGTCCTCACAAAGACAATGTCTGAAAGAAAAGAAAAATATCACTTGGCTCTCACAACATAGTTCATCACAACCACACTACACAAATAGAAATAGACAACTGACATGTAGATCATGTACTAGTATTGTGTTTGATATCTACCAAAATCCGCTCAACTTCAGGCAAAGGCAATCTAACTACTTGCACCACTTGCTTCTGTAAAATCTGAAGCAGTCACAAAGATTATATAGTCCTGAAGAACAGCCACATTAATACCACTCTATCAGTTCTTCCTAGTAAAGACTTGCACAGGGGTTCGCATTTAAGTATCTGTGCCTATATTATGACCAATAAAAGACAATTTGCCTATTGTTTACATATTTTTATAAAAGATTTAAACTGTTCTGGTTTTGCACTATCTATAATTTTACTGTGTTTAGGAAAATAAATGTCAAATAAGCCCAGATTAACACTAAGTCATGTTCTCAGCATCATACTGACACTCCACAAACACAGCAGAACGCTAACTCATATTCCTAGCATCATTTCCCCCAGACATTAGAGGAAAAGAACCTACCTAGAGTTACAATGCCACACTCTGGACTTCTCAGAAGAAAATGTTCTCCTAGCACTTTTATCACTAAACGCAATTCATTTTCACATTCATGGAGAGAAGTAAAACATTTCAAAACGCTCAGAGAAATACATCTCCAGGCCAAGCCTTTTCATGTGTGTACTGCATGACTTCCAAGTATAAGTGAAAGAAATTCAACATGAAGGTGCTTCTTTTTTTATTACTTCGTTCTGCATCTCAGCAGATTTCACGCTCTTTGAAATCACACCTCAATTATCAGATTCCAGAAACTAAGATGCTGCTTTTCAATAAGTGAAGTAGGATGAAAGTCGTGTGATAACAGCCCCTTATCAATCTCAGGAAAGTGTAACTCACCACTCATCAGCAACTTGTCTTCAAATGTTGCCCTAAAAGCACCTGCTGGAGCTCGAAGGGCTTTTTTAATCTGTCCTCGGATACCGCTCACGGTACGAATCGCTGCACCTTCAAATTTAGCCACTTCCAACTGAGAGTTAAACATTCCCTGAAAACGTGAATTACCCAGCATTAGTCAAGATGCTAAGTTTATTTGTGTCATCTATGTCAGCCACAAAACCACAGTAATCCCCACAATCATCTGATTAAGAAGTACAAAGGACAGAATGCTCTCTTTATATTCCAAGTGCTGACCATATCAAAAACCTACTTAACTGACTTTAAGTTACTAGAAGTAATCATAGAATGGCCTGGGTTGAAAAAGACCACAACGACCATCCAATTCCAACCCCCTGCTATGTGCAGGGTCGCCAACCAGCAGACCAGGCTGCCCACAGCCACATCCAGCCTGGCCTTGAATGCCTCCAGGGATGGGGCATCCACAACCTCCTTGGGCAACCTGTGAACAGTGCCTCACCACCTTCTGGGTGAAAAACTTCTTCCTAATATCCAACCTAAACCTCCTCTGTCTCAGTTTAAAACCATTCCCNAAAAATATACATTTAAAACTCAAACTATTTGAGAGAATTTCTCAAATCCCTGTTCTCTTCAAAAGTCATTTGCTGAAAAACTGCATACCTTAAAGCAAGTAGGCTGCTCCATTCTTAAACCACAAGGAAATCCAGACACAGTGCGTTTCACACAAATACTTTGGTGTTTGGCTGTTAGAATCAGTGCTTAGCTGCCTCCTGCCCCTAATGCAGAACAACCTCATCTCTTCCTCAGAGTCCAACTAAGGACAGCTGGAGGATCTGTGAAAATTCTCTTCTGCAACCCTTTTTGCGGCAAACTGTTCTGTAACTGTAAATGTAAAGTTCTAAAGCACTGCTAGCAATAATCTTTGATCCCAGAGCTGAAATTCAGTGGGATCAAACTGACTGGATGACACTGGGGCTAAGTTCACATTCTTCAGAACTGTCTCTCCCTATAAGATGCCAACTAATGGGTTTGAGGAAGAAAATAAAAATAATTTTAAAGAGTAAAATTAAAATCACGCTGAGTGTGAGCAGGGAGACTATTTCAGAACTCTTGTCTGGTTAACAGTAATAATTTATATTCATCGGATAGCACCTTAAGTGATGCTAAGCAGTGATGATGGAGAACTGCCTCAGGAAGATGCATGTATTCCCAAGCTGCATTCCTTCCTAAAATTGCTGCACAGCTTTACAGCACATACATACATACCTACCTTAATAAAAGAAGTGTTCTTAAAAATTTTGAATGGAAAGCCAGTTAGCTTTAATTTCTTCACAACGGTTATGGATTTATCTAAATCAAGCACAACTCCTGTGGCAGCTATCCGGAAATCAGGCTGAAACAGAGCAAAAATACGATTATGAATCACATTTAACGCAGAGCAACACATCACACATTTACCAAATAGCAAAGAAACCATTCTACTGATACAAATACACTGTTTTTTAGAGCTGGAGTTGTGAATTTCTAACCCTTACAGGAGTACTGCAGCATGAAAAATACAAACTGACTTTGCACAGACAAGTTAAGGTACTACTGATGGAACATCTCTACCACTCGCTAATGAGATTTTCAGAGCTGCCATTCTAATTGACTTGGAAGCAATTTAGATGTCCTTGTTATCTACCTTACTGTATTCTCTTTATGAAACAGAACATTACTCGAAGTCTCAAAGGAGAAGAGCTGTGCACTGCAGAAAGTCACTATTAAGCTGTGGACGCATGATGAGAACAACCTAATACTTGTAACAAGGATGAAACTGTGCAACAGCACGGGTTCTAACAACGCAGACATTCCCAAAGTTTTTCCATCAGGAATATTATAATCTCATCATGTAAAAACGTATCAGAAATTATCTAAATACTGACATACCTAAAAAAATAAGTAGGTATTAACCTTTCCATGGAAAACAGTAATGCAGTGTTTGTCATTTTCAGTGTAACAGGGGGAAAAAAAAAGTTTGGATCTAGTTTCATTTCTCATCACAATACATCTCTCAGAAGACGAAGTCCATCTCATTTCACAGGTCCTACGGTATCACTGATTTGCCACGTATAACCTTTCTCCTCAGATCTACATGTTATATACACTTAAGACTTTGGAAGACAGTAATTAACTTCTTGTTGTAACGAACTTACTGTTGTGCCACTGACAGACTGGACCGCCAAAAATCCTGTTCCCTGAGGAGTGATGGGCCCTAAGGAAAATTGAACAATTATGAAGGGTCTCACTACATAACGTTTAACAGCTTCTACTTGAAGTTCAGAAAGCTGAGAAATTCTTGGTGTATAATATCAATGACTGAAATCAAAGAAAGGTTAAATACAGCACTCAGCCCGGTACTCACATAAACAGGCCTACTAAAGTTATGGCAATTACGTGCACGTTCATTTATTATCATGCACAAAAGCATTTGCGGGGTCGGGTCCATATGCACACAAGTGTTTGCCTTCTCTATAGACAAAGCCAGACAAAGTTTCTCCTTGATACGATACAAGCAAGCAAAGCATTCATCATTTGATTAAAAGCCAAATAATTCACCCACCCTTCTCTTTCTGTTAGCAATTGCCTGTTTTACCATGCTATTTGTTATTTTATATTGCACAGGGAGCACAGCTTTTAAAAAACTCATCATCCTCAAAGCTTCCAGCTGTGTTTCCTGACATATCCCGTGAAGCTTGAGTATTTGATAACGATGAGGTGATTCAGGATAATAACTCCAGAATTCCCTCACCCCAGAAAGTTGCTCCGCAATGCATATGCTGTGGTGTGTACTTCAGTAGCCTGTGACGCCCATTGTGATCTTCAATGTAGAACATTGGAATAGTCTGAAATCGCCTCCACCCTAATGAGAGGATTAAAGGATCACGTGTCTTAAGTATCTTCTTGTACCATCGGTGCTTCTTCAGGCGCAACTAATTAGAAGAGAAGATGAACAATGCTCTAACAGGATAATCGCATCAATTTTGAAATTCAAAACTTAGTTTTCAAGAATGATTGAAAGCAACTTCCGCCTACACTAGAATCTTCTTACTCAAAAAGCTTTATTCAGAATCACTGGACATTAGGTTGACTAGAGCTGATCACTATCTCACTGTTCAAAATCACATTTGTATGTAAATAGTTAAAAAAAAAAACAAATCAAATATATATAGGCTACTAACTTTCCTCTAGCCACCTATCTGTAGAACATAAACCTTGGAGTACAGCTCATGCTTGCAATCTAATGATCACAGTACCGGAGTACAGTAGTCCTGAGACATCTCTGCAGAACAATATTACGAACATGAAATAACAATCATGTGTTTTTCTTCCAGTTATCCAACTAAGTCTTTAAAAATCCAGTATCTGTTAACGTAAAGTTAACTGTATCAAAAGCAATTCCACTATTCAAAAGATAAAGAGGAATACTTCTCTCTGGTCATCATATTCTTAATAAGGAGAAAATGAAGAGCAACTCCAGACACATTGAAGCACAGCCGTAATGAAATGAAGTGCACTCACAGCTTTGGCTACATACCTGTACATATCCAACATTTCCTTCACTGTTGCCTAAACCACCCAGGATAACGGGATAATGGGGGTCAAAATTCAGGACAAATTCACATGGGATGTTCTCAATCTCTACTCGAACGTACATCCCAGGCCGAAAGCCCTCATACTGCACTCTGGTCTCATCATCTTGGTCTTCAAATTCAGTTTTATTAAGCTACGCAACAAGGAGAAAGTCAAGGAGAAAGTCATCACGTTTTACAGAATTCAATTATTAACAACTTGTTCGTGAGGTGTCAGTTCTATTTAAAACATGCTAAGATTTATATAAATCTTTTGAGAAAGATCCAATAGGTTTTGTGACTCTTTATTCAGAGTGAGATCTCTGCCACCATGAAATTCTTCCAATTTGAAATCCCAGGAGGGGCTGTTAGTCTGCATGAAAGACGGTGCCCCAGAGAACTAAATGACTGAGTCATTTCTGATATATCTTTCATAGGGGTGACTTTGGATTTTAAAGACACACATGTCAAAAGAACATTTCTGATGTAGGAACCCAATTACATTTTACAGTTAACATCCTGATCTTTAGGTGTCACTGGGAGGAGATTGGGCTCCTATCTTACTCAACAGCTTAAAAATATTTCTGTGTCCTCAAGTACTCTGTATCCTCAAAAGGGTCTTCTAAAACTCTTCTGTGGCATATAAATGCAGATAGGTAAATATTTAATAAGATATCCTTATGAATAAGATAAGCTTTACCCTTTACATTCCTACTCTATCTCCTGATGTTCAGCTACCTGTGATGCATGATGTCATATTTAAGCAAATTGATCTCATTTTTCAAGGTAGTGAGATGTGGAACAAGTCTTGTGGTCCAAGCTTACTTTTCAAGCAGTGTTTACACATCCCCAGTTTGAGATACGTGCCCTTCCATCCTGCTGTTGGGGCACAGCTGACTGCTGGCATGTGTTTCTGTAACAGACTGCTAGCGAAACAACTGTAAATCATCTCATAATCTTTTACTGCAAGGTACTTGTTCACATTTTAAGTGTTTGTAGTAAGCATATCAGTATGCCACGACCACTTATGATAGAGATTAATACAAGAAGGTAGTAATGTATTTAATAATAATTTGGGACAAGGTTTTGCCATAAGAGCACACAGTGAAATTACTGGTAGCATAAGGCAGTATTAGTCCAAGCCAGCTAAAGAAATAAGCCATTTTTAAGTTTAAAGGCCCAGAACAATATCAGCATCCAGAATTTTAGACGTAGTTATGCTGAAGAGTCCTACTAAACAAATATAGGAGTCATCATCAATTATTTTTCCTCAAAATAACTAGGCAGTTTGGGGAAGAGATCACCACGCAGAGCTTAATCCCCTATTTTAACAATGCAAAAACCACCCCAAAAATAATACCAGAAAAATGTGATACAAGTTAGTATGAGAAGGATTTTTTTCCACACAGAAGGATGCCTTGATGTCTTCCGGAGAGGGGACCAGGACTCCTCTCTCATATTTTATTGTTTTGCTTTTTTAAAACCTTCCATGCTACTCTACCAGTAAACGATAAAAATCACTAAAAACTTCTGAATAGGTTAAGATATATCATGTAAGCTTTACCTCTTCAGTGAATTATAGTATCATAAACTGATGTCCATTTAAATCAAGCTTTCAGTTGTTGGGTTTCTCATGCGTGTCTCCTGAGAAGACCTTTGGGCAAACACTATTGGGTATTTCTGAAGACACACAGTCAGATAATATGATAAATTAAGAGCTTGTACCTGGGCTTGCTTATGCATTTCTTCTTTAAGATCATCAAAGTACGTGCCATCCCCTTCATCATACTCTGCATCAAACATCTCTTTCAGTTTCCGTTTCTTGTCTAGGCGCTCCTTTTTTGCTTCCTCCTCCTCAGCTTCTGCTTTGGACTTGTTTCCATCATTCTCTTCTTCGTTTTCAGCCTGATCAGTGATAATTTCACAAATATATATACAAGTGTTCACTGAAAATCAGCCATTCTGATTTATGTTTTTAATATGTATCACTACAGAATATTTTGTCACAATTCAAGTGATGAGACACTAAGTCATTTTTATCTAAAATGGGAATACTTCTTAAGTCATTCATAGAAAAAGATGCTACTTCAGTAATAACCACAAGATTCCATAATCTAATCGTATTCCTTTTCATTAAATACACTTCTTGACTTCACATTTATGTTTTTATGTCAGGGAACAGATACTAAGATTGGCCTACTATTTTACAACTAAAACAGGCACACAAAGTTAAAAAGGAAATCAAGTAATTAACTTTAGGTAATACTGCTCTGCAAGGCAGAGGCTAGAAAGGCCTAAGTTTGTTCATAAACTGTTTGAACACTTCCCAAATGCCACCATTACTCCAATTCTGTAACCAAATGTAAAAAGTCAAATTGTTCAGTGTAAAGAAATGTCGAAGACTACAGCTCTGTTCTTAGAAAATATCCAAGTCCTGGCTGTGAAGTGCTTCCATCAACCTCTTACATAGACATGAGGAATCTAAGTTTCCACTGCTCACTGTGTTAACACAGAGCTCTATCATCTTCAACATCAGATGACATGGTATGAACAGTTACAGTCACACTTGGCTTTAACATATTTTTCTTGTAACTCCAGATCCTGACATCTACAGTTTAACAATGAGGTGCATTGTCTTACCTAATTAATTTTAAACAACATCTGAATTTGAGACTAAAAATATATGCTACTCTAGATACTTGCAGGTTCCAAAGTCATGTATCTTACCTTCCTCACTCCTATTGATTTCATACCAAATCACAGAAATGAAATTTATGACATGAGATGCCTATCACTCGATCAGAACGACATATGTGCTACTCCAGAACAAAGATAGAGGTCATACCTCATCTCCTTCAGCACCAGGCCTTCCTTTGTGCACCACACCTGTTTCGAGATCTTCAAAATCTCCATACAACTCTTCTGCAACAAAAAATTTGACAGTTACTATTCTGTTATTCTCATTTTCAGTATTGTGTATTTCTTAGTACTACTTTATAGATTAGTTTCAGCCCAAACTTATTTTCTTTCTATCATCAGTTTTATTTCCTTTCTATCGTTTCCTCTTCTCTATATTCTCAGTTGAAGTTCACTGGATCCCCCTTTTCCCTTTCAGTATCTCAACTTCATGATTTTGAATACACAAATAAAACATAATTAAGTCACTCCAAATGACCACACACATTGCCTCACAAAATTAAGTTAAGGAAGAGCATTTCTGTTTTGTTAAGACTAACAGCACAAGACATCGTCAGAGCAATTGAGCTTCTTCATTCAAAAAAAAAAAAAAAAAAAAACCTGATTAAAAATTTAAATATAGCAGACGTCTTTAAAGATAAAAAAATGCTTAAATAAATCTATCAATCAAACCTCAATCAATTTATACAAAAGACACAGCCACATTATTCAAATTTTCTAATTTTTCCCAGACATGTCTAAAAACATAAACAAAAAGCCCTTCAAAAGATCTCACTTTTCAGCCAAATGCAAATGACCAGTTTGTCTTTCCATAAAAAAAATATTTCTGCTAATCTCTACCCACACTACTGCAAACAATAAAATACATATAGATGTAAATAAAACACATATAGGAAGCAATTCTTCACTTTGAGGGTGGTGAAACACTGGAAAAGGTTGCCCAGAAAGGGATGTGGATGCCCCATTCCTGGAAGCATTCAAGGCCAGGATGGATGGGGCTGTGAGCAACCTGGTCTAGTAGTATCCCCTGTCTGTAGCAGGGGATTGGAACTACGTGATCCTAAAGGTCCTTTCCAACCCAAGCCATTCTATGATTCTATGTCTAAGTAGATAAATTAATATATACAATGCAAAGTTGACACGATCAAGTGTTAACCCAGAATTTCGTTTCCTAAATTAACTTACATGCCCTATCTTTCTACTTGCATATTTTTTACAGCAACGTTTAAATGCTTTAACAACTGTGTAACACTGCAGTATCTTACAGTTGGAAAACAACTGTGCAAGTATTAGTTATTGCAGGACATTCTAAATACGTAACTGTGGAGTAATTCCTAAAACCCCTATATACGTTGATATATTCTTCTTAAAAAGTCTTCTTACCATCTTCTTCCAACAACTTTGCTGCATCTTTATCTTCTTCCCACTTTCCTGTAACAAAGCAATCTCTAATACTGCTCATAACCTGCAAAATAAAGTGTTGTTGACTTGTACAGTTAAAGCTTCTCATCAACACAAGCATTCAGTTATTCATTCCCCACTCCTCAACCGTCTTCCAAATTCAGGGATAATTTGATACTTGCACACAGAGATCTAAATCAAGGCAACATTACCAAAACTACAGAATTCCTCAGCCAAAAGCAGGAACGAGAAGCCACCTCAAACTCTGCCTGAAGGTCGTTACACTAATGAAGCCTCTATGTATAGATTTGCACTCATGCTTTCTACTTCTGTGTAAGCAGAAAATTACAATCCACTAGACAGTTGAGAGGTGAGCATTCAACAGACTTATTCTAACTCCCCATTGAAGCTTTTGGCTAGTAAATATTCCTCGTGACCTTAAGTAGCAGAAGATGTAACAATGACTGTAGCTTACATAGGTCTGTTTCAGTGACACTTCTCCAAAATAACTAAGTAGCGCTTTCGGAAACACAGTCAGGACATAACAAGTATAGGATTTGCAAATGCAAATATCTGAATTACCTCTTCTAAGTCCCAGTCTTGAGGCTTTTCCACCAGAAATTTAGAGCAGTCAAGACCATTAGCCTTCAGTTTGGATTCTTTATCTGGACGGCTGACGTGGAACAGACCTCCAAGTTCATCACCTGCATCCTCACTTTCATTGTCTTCGTCCTCGACAGCTAAATGAAACCAACTGTGATTATTTCTCCACAGGACATGAATTACATGTGCCAACAACCCCTCTCCTGCTTTATGCTTCACAGTATCTGCAGCAGAAGCAGCCAGACATACTATATTCCAGCAGTTTCAGTTGTGAAACCATTCCACACTGAAACATACAATTTAATACAAAACTCTATACAGTCCTTTGAACTACCTGCAGTTCCTACTTGCCTACCTGGAATTATCTCAAAGAACACTGCCCATTAAGCAAACAGTGTTCATTAAATACCATAAGCAGATACAACACTGGACTAGTTCGTAGATCAAGAACACTGGACTTGAGAATCTACTACTAAATCTTTCCACTTCTGCACTGTCAAAGTTTTACAGAAGACAAATACTCATTGCATTCTATAAGTTCTGCATGATGAGGTTTGTACATTCAGATAATTACTGGAAAATAGGACAAATTACAAAAAGAAAACAATCTTATCTTCCTTCTAAGCCTTCTTTGTTTTTTCCTCAACAAACACCTTTGATGTGATAATGCACAGACATGTTAACACTGAGACACATCTAAAAGAACATTCCGTTCTCACTGTGAGAAAGAAATTAATGAAAACTGCAAAAAAATAAAATAAAAATAAAACAGTATTTCATGAAACACATAAATCACCAAAATGGATTTTTGCAATTGCTACTGTACTATTATAAAAATGAGCAAAATTCAGATATTTGGGGGAAAATACTTACACCATACAACAGATAACAGTAGTCTTCCAAACAAGCTCAGGATTTTTTTTTTTTTTTTTTGAAAACTAACAACTGCCTTTATTACAAAAGGAAGTGAGTATTGGCAATTAGGAAATTCAATTAATTCTCCTCAAGACTCTCACTAAAAGAGACTCAAAGAGAGTCTCACTAAAAGAGAGTCAAAGTTTCAGACTTGCAAACTTGCTATTAGCTAAAAACCCACCATAAATTAAGGCATAACAAATCTGTACCTGTTCCATATACAAGCTTACGAAGATTTGGGGTTGCCTGCTGCTGTCTTAGAAAGGCCTGAGCTGCCTTCTGTGTGAGGTCTTCTTTCCATTTAAGTGCACCTGAAAGAAAAATTAGCATCCATCTTCAATAACGAGCAAAACTCAGGAAATACATAACCTATTCAAATAAGAACATGACCTCAATACAATTTGATCAGTTTCTTATACTCCATATACACACAGAAACAAATTGTGGCTTACAAGCTGGAGCTCTGATTTTGTTTCCCTTAATGAATCCTAACTTGAGAAGGATAAAAGTGTAAGAGATTATTAGCAACGATAATAGATTTTACTATTTTCAAATANTTTGCCACCCAACAATTATACAATATTATACAACTCAAATACATATAATATTTGCACGTTATAATATCCTTTAACAATTAACAATGAATTCAATGCAAAATGGGCATAGAAAAAATCACAACATTTGCAATCTACCTGCAGTGTCAGAAGAAAAATCTGTTTTTTCTTCATACTCCTCTTCTTCTCTCAGCAGATTTTCAACCTCATCATCTTCAGCTTCTATAGCTTCAGGTTCAGCCTGCCTAGTCCTGTCAGCTTTCTTTGGCTGAGGGTGCTGAAATCCCTTCCTATCTGATACTTCAGCTTCTAATTCATCATGCGATTTTTCTTCATCATCTCCCTCACTGAGGGATTCAACCTCAGACTCTGATGCCTCTTCTGCTGTGCAATTTCCCGAATCTGTTGTGAGCAATGATTTTTTTTTCAGACTGCGAACTAACAATTGAGATCTGGTTTCTTTATCTTCATTCACTAGCCCATTTTGCTCAGATTCCACAATTCCTTCGCTGCCAGCTTCAAATTCACTATCTGAGCTGTCATTTCCATATGTCCTTTGTTCTTCATCATCATCATCCTCCTCTGTCTCGTTTTCTTCAGAGGTAGTTTTTCCCTCTTCTTCAGAACTCATCTCAAGATCATCCTCACTATCAGCGAATGCTGGCAGTTCACTCACAGTTTCTTCTTGAGCCACTTCTCTTTTGAGACGCTTGGCACTCCCAGGAGCCATCTCTGCCTCCAAGAGCTCTTCATCACTTTCTTCCTCTGCATCATCTTCATCATCACCATCACTTCCATCCTCAGACATGGCTGCTTCTTCTTGCTCATCTTCCTCATCACTAGCTGCATCATCATCATCTTTCTTTTCTTCTTCATCAAATAATGCTTTCCGACGTACTCTTCCAGTCTTCAGATCAATCTGTCTCTCTTCTTTTGGCATCACAACCCTGTTTTTCCAAAGATCACGTTTGGGGGAAGACAGTGAAGTGCAAAGAAATATTAGCAAAACAAGTTGGTTTCACATCAAAAATTTAGAACATTGCTGTGGAAGGAACATCAAAAATAGAGAGAAATTACGGAAAACACTAAAAAGGTAACAGACTTCGGGAAGTAAGAAAAGCCTTTTAGTTCAAGTTGACTGCAAACTGTAGATGCAAATAACTCTATGAAATTTCTTCATTTGCCGTGGTATGAAAATAGGCTAAACAATCATTTCACTGAGGATTATGACTACCATTCTCTAAAACTGCAAAACGAAATGTACCACTTAAAGCTGAATCATCCAGGAAATTCTGGGTGGTAGAACTATTCTGCTTATAAAACATTCTTAAAACATAATTTGAGGTAAGAACAATTGGTATCTGGCTTAAGTAGTCTAACAACAAGAACTAAGTAACCAGCCACTCTGCTAACTGTACATAAATGAGAAACCATCCTAAATTAGAACCTAAAATCAGACACTGAATGTCATTCCTGAACTCAATTTTAAACCTTGCTGGAAGGATGGAAGTAAATATTGTTCAAACATTGCTCAGAATTCGAAACTTACTCTTGTCCTACATCTTCTGAACCTAATGGTCTGGAATCCATGAAGAGAGAAACCTTGCTTGACGCCATCTTAGTATCTATGGCTGAGTGAGTGGAGATGAGGCTCTGAACCAGCTCATGATTTGGTCTCACTTCCTCCTGAAAAGCCAAAGTTTTTTACATTTCAGTTAAGATGAATAAACAAACATCCAACGAACAGTGGTTAATAAAACCACTGATCCAACAAAACCAATAGAAACATGCATTTGTAAAAATCATCACCATCATCCTTTCCTGCAATCGCCCTACTTTGCAAAATAAGAATGATAATATTCTAACACCAGAAGCTTCTCAAGTCTTAACAAACAAAACTTCTGAAGCTAACTTCAAATACTTATTAACTCATCCTTCAAATGTTTTGCACAGTTTTACACAGAGAAGCCATTTGGGAAGAAAAAGAAAATTACTATACAGGGATTATTTCTCAGAAGCTTATTATGAAATACTTATTTTGACTTTAAAGGTGAAGACTACATTTTTTAAGATACAAGAATTGAAATCAATAACGTAGCTCTTTTACCTCTTCATTTTCATGAGCATGGCTTCCTCCAAGATCAATATAAACAGCATCCTTATCATATACAATACCCCCAACTCCTGAGAGAGGGGCATAGATTAGTTTTTCTTTCTCACTTAAAGAACGCTTCTTCTGCTGCTCAGGTAGAGCACAGGGGTCTGGTAGGAAACTCACATCACTCACAGTGAAGTCCCCTACACCTAGGGAGATAGGCAAGAGGACAAATAAGATTTTCATCGAGTTTTAATTCTAAAATGTGTGCAATTCATCATGAAGAGTAAAAAAAGTACGTTGTACCATTTAGCAATTCATCACCTGTGTAGCAAACATCTGTTTCTGCTGTTAAAGCAATGAACTTAGAGGAGAACACTCAAGTTCACCAACACACAGCCCCAGGCATGTCTGATTGCATTTAATGAGGGGAACTATTAAATCACTTTTCTGAATAGGTCTGTGTATTTGATATTAAAATCTTTGAAATTAAGCTTTTAAATCATGTGCTTAAAATATTGAATTTATCCAAGGAGTATGAAAGATTTTATATAAGTCAAATTTACTTGTCACTATTAGAGCTGGTATGTTTTACACTTCAAGCATCTCGAAAAGTGAAACATCACTGAAGATCTTCAGATGCTGTGTTTAACACTGCAAGAAAACTGCAGAATTGAAAAGCAAAGCTATTTACAAGTATATGCTTTCAAATAAATATGTATTACAAAAAATCATTTCCAAAAGCTTAACATGATTTTGAAAAGGTGAAAAATCAATTTTGCAATTCACTGCTTCAAGATACAAATCAAACCACTATTAAAATACCAACAGCAACACAGATCAGCACAAACACAGTTTTAGGAATACGATAACTTACCTGGTATATGAATTTGGCTTTTGTTTTTCAGATATGCTCCTCTTAAGTAGCCATAAAGTGATATCTTCCTGTCACATTTGGGATTGATTCGTATATCTTCTGGGTTTGTCAAGTCTTCCATTCTACAAAACATTAAAAAAAAAAGAAAAGAAAGAAATAAGTCAGATAATCCAACAGCCCTAATAAAAAAAAAGAATTTATAGGAACACAACCACAGCAGCACTGAGTCATGCTCTGCAGGCTCTAAAAATCAAAATAGTCAATAATATGAAACAGCTGTATATTAAAACTTGTTGTTGAACACAGATGTACATACCTCCAGAAGATTAACTGACATTTCATGAAACATGTACCTCTTTCTTAACACTTCAATTATTTATATGCTATCCACACTAAACACTCCTCAAATCAATTTTGTCATCAGGGTGAAAACAGGTTACCACCATAAGACAGATGAAAGATGCATTCCTTTCAGACATGCAATACCTTCTTTTCTTTAATAATGTTAGTAAGCAACACAAGAACTACTAGAGGGAAGGGAAGAAAGAAGGACTGGCTGTTTTCAGGGCAATCAGATGGAAATCCCTTCCACATCCACCTCCTGCACTGGACAAAGAAGGGGACACAAACAACCAGCCATGAAGAATCATAGAATGACCTCAGTGACCATCTGGTTTCAACCCCCTACTATGTGCAGGGTTGCCAACCAGCAGACCAGGCTGCCCAGAGCCACATCCAGCCTGGCCTTGAATGCCTCCAGGGATGGGGCATCCACAACCTCCTTGGGCAACCTGTGAACAGTGCCTCACCACCCTCTGGGTGAAAAACTTCNTTCTCCAAGCTAAACAAGCCCAGTTCCCTCAACCTTTCCTCATAGGAGAGGTGCTCCAGCCCACTGATCATCTTAGTGCCCTCCTCTGGACCCGCTCCAAGAGCACCACATCCTTCCTGTACTGGGGGCCCCAGGCCTGGACGCAGTGCTGCAGATGGGGCCTCACAAGAGCTGAGTAGAGGGGGGCAATCACCTCCCTCTCCCTGCTGGCCACCCCTTTTTTAATGCAGCCCAGAACACAGTTGGCTTTTTGGGCTGCAAGCGCACACTGCTGGCTCATATGAGTCCAGCTTCTCGTCCACCAGGACCCCCAAGTCCTTCTCTGCAGAGCTGCTCTCAAGGGGTTCTTTGCCTAGTCTGTATAAATACCTGGGATTGCGAGGGCTCAACTGCAACACCTTGCACTTGGCCTTGTTGAACCTCATTATGTTCTCATGGGCCCACATCTGCAGCCTGTCTGGAGGCAGCCTATGTTCTCTAACAGGTATAGTAACCTAAAACAATGTTACTGAAAGACTACCATTATTTTTTTCCTCTTTTTCTCTATGTTTTGTGTTCACAGATGCTCAGCTATTTCTAGCTTTCTAAACACTAAAGATGTTTTCTATGTTGATATTGAGGAACAGAGAGGCACATACCTGTCTGCAAGGACATATGGGTGAGATGTTTGCCAAGTAAGCGGTCGGAATTTCATAACAGAGATGAAACGCCCCAGGTTGTGAATTTCCTGCTTTTGATATTCTCCATGAACCATCCCAGACAGATAAAACAGCTTAGCACCCTAAATATATTAAAAAGATATGAGAATATTAAACACCGATGCAATACTTGCAAAACTGGAAAAACCTAACGCAATTCTATTTCATAAATCCTAACTGTAAACTGCAATTTACAACTGATTCCTCAAGTTCAAACTCATCAGCACACTTCAACATGAAAACACTCCCCTACATCTTAGTACAAAACCATTCACATTCAGAAAATCTGTTGTAAAGATTCAGTTTGTATCCATAACCCACGTAACAGACCTTTTTACTAGTATCACATCTTTAGTAGCGAGGCAAGCTCAGAGATACAAGTATTTTAACAAAGACTGCATTACATGATAAAATAACAAAATTGTCCATTGATAGTAATACTCAAAAGGTTTTACGAATGCAATAAACATTTAAGTATTGCCACAGACTTAATTAACGTACTACAATGCAAAATATGCAGAAAAGCAATGTGGGATGCCATACCGGATACACTTCAGTCCAGAATCTGTGCTTTAACCTCTTTTTTGTCTTCTTTAATTGTTTGTTGTTCTTGAATGTATCCAGGTGGGTAAGAATTCCCATAATTTTGGGAAAGCCATGTACCTGACAAATGTTCAGGAATTCAAACGTTTCCATCTCAAATCCAAAGCTGGCATCAATGAGCATCAGAACCTGAGAACACAACATCTAAGATAAGCCTTTAAAGCCACAAGCTTCTCAGAAACCAAAAACTTATGTTACTTATTTTCAAATAGCCTAAAAATCAACTTTGGCTTTTTAATTACAGCATACTTCACAAGTCAGTACCACTTAGGAAATCAAATCTCATTTTCCAGTCAATCAATCTCCTTTACATAGATCACATTCACTCATTCTCTCAATAGAATTGCAAAGAATACAACAATATAGAATAACATGCTAAGGCCTGAACAGGCACTTACTTGGTGAATTATAAAAATGAGAAATTGAGCACCCTCCAATATTAGCAGGATCACTGTGTGTAATTTGTCACACACTCTGTTTGTCTAAGACACATTTGTGCCTCAAGGTTGTTTGCTTCCTTTGCTTCCTTTGGTAAAGTGAGGCAAACAAGCTTTCTTCACACATTACAACTATTGTTGTGTATCACTAAATACACTGATAAAGGAAAATAGCACTCAAATGATGGCATCAAAGTTGAAATAAAGATCTGCTGGGTCCTCAGTGATGAAGAAGTTTAAATGCACAGCAACTGATGACAAAGATCTGTGAGTAATGATGTAAACTCAGACTCCTAGCAGTAAAACCAAACAGATTCTCAGCATCACTCAGTGCATTTGGCATCTTCAACATCACATCTATATACCAATAGATCTTAATATTTTTAACACATCTTACTTCATTGAGAAGGAAGCATGCAGGTAGGTCAGGATCCTTGATTACTGCATGCATTTTAGTTCAGCTGGCTCTGGGCAGCCTGGTCTGCTGGTTGGCTACCCTGCACATAGCATGGGGTTGGAACTAGATGAGCATTGTGGTGCTTTTCAACCCAGGACATTCTGTGATTCTATGATTAACACTCAG
>QGNR01000061.1:2656991-2672752 GCA_003435085.1 Syrmaticus mikado | reverse complement strand
TTTCATGGATTGCGTATTAGACTCTCAAGACAAAGAAGACTTCATAAACAAAAAGTTCAAATTTGAAAACAGAGACCACATTTCACTGAAATCAATCCTATTACTACACAGTAACCTTCAAGGACAGAAACAGCAAAGTTATCAAACAAAACCAACTCATATTTCCACTTTATGCACTAACTGAAAACTTACTGAGCTGAATACCATTTTCAGATTTTACACAGTTTGACCAAATAAAAAGTCATTTCAATATTTTGCCTTGTTATCAAGTCTTATGCTAATAGTTTACCAGTTCTATTCACAATAGTGTTGTGTCATTTCCCTTCATCCTCCCAAACCATCCCACACCCAAATGCCATCTTCCCACTCGCACCAGTTAAGGAAACTCCTGGAGGTTGTTAGAGAATATTAGGTTCATTGTAGGGCTTAGACCTGTTATTTTGGAAGCCCAAGACAGCACTGCCTCAGACAGCAACGGGCAGAGAAAAAGACTACTTGTGCAGTCTACTTCTAGTACTTCCAGGAAGAAGTACTTTCAACATGAATTATAGTAGATTATAGTGAATTATATATGCTATTTGTAACTTACCAGATCAGCAACTTTAGCCAGGTCGATCATTGTATTAACATCGCATCCACATTCAATAATAGTCAGCCTGCGTTTCTTACCTGAAAACAAAAGTAAGGAGCAGAAACTCAAAGAGGAAGCAAAGGAATTGCTCCACTGATTTCTTTTTGGGTTATACTCCTCCAGTCTAGCAAGTGGACTGACAATTATGTGCAAATGTTAAAGTACTTGTTTTCAAATGCTTGCAATTCTCTGAAACGTTAACCTCCTGATTTAAAATTACCAGGTTGAGCACATGGTTTCCAAGAAGTTGTTCTGCCTTTTCCAAAAACAACATAATAACCAAAGACAAACTGTATTTTGAAGGAAACCTCTGCTTTACTTCTATCTTTCATATCCCAGAATTAATTCCCAAAGACTTTATTTTACTACCTACTTTTTCACCTGTTCTGGCAAAACATTCTGCTGCAGCTTCTCAAAAAATGCAGTAATAGTTATAAACACTAAGTAGATATTAAGAGATTTCTTAACATGCATCTGAATTATAACAAAGTACCCACTGTTCAGTTTGACTAACCTGAGCTTACTCACAACACCACACAAAACAAGGACAACTTTGCCTAAAAGTTACCATAGTTGTTCTTCTCCTTCATCTTATCAACTGCAAAGTTCAATTCCTGAGTTTCAGTAGGCCAAACAGAAAATCCAATTTAGCACTTCTTTCCCATCCTACTTTTTTCTTTTCCATATTTGCAAATTATTCCTGACAAAAAGCACGTTTATTAATTTAAACCTCTCAAGAGTCTACCAACACCAGACACAACTGTCTGGGTCCAAGCAAGATTTCCCTTACAAATTTTTTCTTCAAATGCTGTGGGTTGGGCTCCTCCTAGAACCACAATGATTCAAATGGCAATATGCAAGAGAAGTAAAAAGGCAATGGCCAAGTGGAAGTTGGGACTGAAAACATAACAAACAAAAGGAACAAGTTTAGAAGAACAAAAGCCCAAATCTAAAGATTCTTTTACAGTTCATAAGTGTGTCTGATAACACAGCCAAATGACTTCTTCAACATGACCAAGAATCAGGAAAACACGAACACGTCCTAGTTCTAAAAGCAAGACAACAACGGAGTGTAAAACATGCATTTCCATTTCTCATATCTTTGTTCTCACCTGAAACAATAGTAACAGGGCCCCGGATTTCAACCAATTTTTGTCTCGTGAAGTTCTTAATGAGACATTTTATTAAGGTGCTCTTCCCAACCTTGGGAGGGCCAACTACAACCACCACCACTGGAGGAGGCTCCAAAGGAGTACGGTCGACCACAGGAATGTGATGTTTTTTAGTCTTCAAATCCTGAGTTCTGAGAAGAAATTTAAAATAAAAACAAGAAGAAATTAAAAATAACTATTTCAGCATCTGCAAACATTCAGACACGAAGGCTCACCAAGTGCCTGGTTGATACCATGAACAAGAAACTCTGACCAAGCCGAAGAAGCTCTACAGACTTTTTTTTTTTTCCAAGTAACCAGGTAACACACATGCAGGATGCAGCACACTACCGACACACACACAAATTACAACACAGCCTTGCAAATGATGAAAGCTCTATGAGCCTATTTATGAAAATTACACTACGTATATTTATACGCAAAACAATAAGGAAACACCAGCCAACATGTATTGTGATGGAATCACATAGGGGCTTCGGTTGGGAGAGACCTTATAGCCCACTTGTTTCAACCCCCTACCGTGGGCTGGTTGCCACCCACAAGAGCAGGAGTGAAGAGCCCCATCCAAGCTGCTCTTGACTGCTTCCAGGGATGGGGCACCCACAGCTCCAGGCAGCTGTGCCAGACCTTCACAGAATCACAGAATGGGCCGGCTTGGAAGGGACCTCAAGGATCATGAATCTCCAACCCCCCTGCCACAGGCAGGGCCACCAACCCCCTCATTTAATACCAGACCAGGCTGCCCAGGGCCCCATCCAACCTGACCTGAAAACCTCTAGGGATGGGGCATCCACAGCCCCTCTGGGCAGCTGCTGCAGCACCTCGCCGCTCTCCCTGTAACCTGTTCGGCCAACGGAACTGCATGCTTTGTACCTAATTCCTGCTGCTCACCTATGGAACGTTCTGGCCATCCGCACGGCGGACTGCACTGTGAAGGCTTTGGGGTTTCTCTTCCGAGCATCCTCCTCCTCTCCAATTCCCAGATCGTTGAGATGCCGTTTCCTTTTTTTCTCCGCTTTCGGTCCGCTGTGCTTGGCACGGTGCTTCTTCTTCTCCTTTTCCTCCATCTTACTTCTTCAACAGCCGTCTACAATCAGCGTAGCATAGAAGGCTCCCGTGTGACTGCGCACAACAGGCAGAGGACACAAGGCAGTGAGCCCGGGTGTAAGGCAGCCCCGTACTGCGCAGCGGGTCTCGCACCGCGCTACCCCGGCCCAGCAGCCGCAGCACCCACCTGCACGCCGCGTGGGCCCGCAAGCTTTGCAGCCTCCCCCGGAAACAAGCGGCCGCACCCGGCGTTCCGGCGCTCCGGAGTTCCGGGGGACGCGCCGCGGCGGAGCGCTTTGGCCGGCACACCGCCGCCTCCAGGCTGGTGCGCCGCAGTGCCCTATTTCTTAGGGGTCTTTTTTTCCTCGCCTCGTGTGCATAGAGGTGAGACTGTCGTGCTCACACTGCCCGTAGCAACGGAACAGGCTGCCCAAGGAGGTTGTGGATACCCCATCCCTGCAGGCATTCGAGGCCAGGCTGGATGTGGCTCTGGGCAGCCTGGGCTGCTGGTTGGCGACCCTGCACATAGCAGGGGGTTGGAACCAGATGGTCACTGTGGTCCTTTTCATTAATAAAATAACGATCCGTGTTTAAGTTTCATTTTATTATATTTATTTCGTTCTACATAAAAGCAGTTAGCAGTGTTCGTGTTAGAATCTAGGTGTATGTAATATATCCCTATGCATACATGTATGCCTTCCTGTGGTAAACTGAAAATTGCTTGGAGTTGGTTTATGTTTGTTTCTTTTTACTTAAATTAGATCAACACAATTCCTTTAAAATATTAGCAAACAATTTGAAAAAAAAAAAAATTATACACAGAAAGAAAGCCTTCTAAAAGGCTATAAATCTGGACATTTTTAAATGGAAATACTATACATTAAATACTAAGAAGACACCAGGGTATCCTTTATCAGGAGCACACCTAAAACACAAATACACCCAGTGAGCCAGCCTGCCGCCACCGAGGCTGCATTTCCCATGCTCAGACCATCTTGCATTCACGCTTTCTCCACTAGAGGCTGTAAATATAACGCCTGTTTTCCACACACTTCTTACGTTAAACAAAGTGAATTCACACCCAGATACAAAATCTTGTGCAGCAAGACTACAAAACCAATTCCACATTCCCAAGCCTCCTGGTAGAATCCAACGCAGTCTGAGCAGCAGAAGACAAAGTCTTTGGTATTGAGGTACTGAGGTATCTGAGGTACTGAGGTATCTGTCTGTAAACACAGGTTAATGTGAAGCTACTGAAAGCCAAATGCTCACAGGAATGCTGGTTGGTGACAATCCCAGCAGGACAGGAGAGGGACAGGCAATACATCTTCCACAGGTTACTCTCTTGTGCGCCTCGCTGGCTTTCCTCATCTTCCTTTTCCTTCCAGACAGAGCATGAAGCTCACAGCAAGCGCTCCATCCTTCCACCTGCAAAACCTCTAACCACTTTGGGACAACACTGCCAATCGAACACAGTAAAAGATGATTTTTCCATCAAGCAGCCTCGCTGTCATGGTTTCATGTGTGACCCAAATGACAGGCTGAGTTCTGGCTACCCAAAGCAAAAAGGTAACTTTGAGGCCCACCCTGCTCCCCATTTTGCTCGAATAGTGAGTCTAACCCATTCCCCAAAATTTCATTTCTCATACCCAGCCAGTGAGGGTCATAGTCACTCACTGTCCCCAGCAGCTGCTGTCCGTACGATGGCTCTGGAGCAGCACACATCCCCTGGTATCTCCCTTCGTGTTTTGCAGGTACTGAAGGAGGGCTTGCCTCGCTAGCTGCAAAATGAGGAGAGCTGTGCCTCATCTGCTTCAGCTCAAGCATAGACTCTCCCTCACCACAGCTCGGAATGGAACCGTTGCTAAAGGGAGAGGTGTTAGGTTTGGTATATGAGTAGGTCTCATCGACCAGACCTTGGTCAACATTTAAGTAGCTTAAGACAGGCTTGCTATATGTGTTCTCTTTAGCTGCTAGACATAGGTAATCTTCTGTACATGGCTGGAAAACATCTGCATAGTAGTTTTCAGGGAAAGATGTCTTCAGGTACGGGTAGTCCTGCGCTTGCTGCACAGGGAGCGAGTGCTGCGGGGCGCTGCCTACGGTTCCCGCACCGAACTGCTCCCTTTTTCCCATACAGTCCAGGCCGAAGTGAGACGGGCTCTGAGCGGGGACTCCACAGCTCCTCCAATGACTGTCGAGCCTCGCGTACTGCGGCCCTGACCAGGGCAGCGGCTGGCCGGAGCAGCTCTGGTTGCCCCCGGGCTGCAGGGCTCGCTCGGTGCCGATGCCCCCGCCGCAGTGCCCGCGCTCCTCCTTGGCGGCCGCCGGCTGCGGGGGTCGCACGCCTTCGCTCTTCTTGCGGTTCAGCTGCCTGGCCCTCCTGTTCTGAAACCAGACCTGCGAGAGGAAGCGGAGTTAAACACGACGTCCCTGCTGCCGGTCAAAGCGCTTTGACTCGGTCCCGTCAAAAAGCGCTGACAGCCCAAAAGACTGCAGCCAACCGCCGCTCTCACCTGGATCCTCGACTCGGGGATGTCGGTGAGGCCGGAGAGCTGCTCGCGCAGTGCGATGCCGGGGTACGGCTGCTTTTCGAAGGTGCGCACCAGCAGCTCCAGCTGCGCCTTGCTGAAGGACGTGCGCTTCCTCCGGCCGCCCTCCCGCGGGGCGGCGCGGCGCGGCGGGGCATCGCCTGCCGGGATGCTGCGGGGCTCCATCAGGGCTGCGACGGCAGCGGCCGCTCCTCGCCTTATGAGCCCTCCGCCCGGCTCTCGGCGACCCCCACCCGCCCGGGCCTGCCCCGCCGATAGGGCAGGGTGACTCACGGCTGTCTCCCACACCTCCATTGTCATCCCATCACCAAAATACACACGGGGAGGTCTCGCCCCGCTGGAGGAGCCAAGGCGTCTCACGGCGAAGCGCCCGCCGCCGCCACCAAACCAGCCGGCGATGTTTTAATTCAAATGGAGGGTCAATAATTTAATGAGGGCGGCTCTTTAGTCCGTTTCGGCCTTCTGAAAGGCCGCCTCCGCTCTCGGGCAGGCTGGCACCAAAGCTGGAAAAAGCAGGGTTCCTCTGGGCGCTGGGATCCTTCCAGGCTAAGGAATACAGGTGTCTCATATATGTCCGTGTCACCCCTTCTCCAGAAGGGAAACCACCCTGCACTGTTGCAGGACCTGTTGTAACCAGGTTACAGGTCCTATTCCCAGTAGTGGGAGATTTCTCCTTGACTTTAGTGGGATGAGCAAAATGCTGGTGTCCTGTCCAAATACTGCAAACCCACTGCACCAAAACCCACTGTAAAACACTGACGCCTCCCCCAGCTTCTCTCACACAATCACAGAATCACAGAATGGCCCGGGTTGGAAGGGACCTCAAGGATTACGAATCTCCAACCCCCTGCCACAGGCAAGGCCACCAACCTCCACATTTAGTACCAGCCCAGGCTGCCCAGGGCCCCATCCAACCTGGCCTTGAACACCTCCAGGGATGGACGGGGCATCCACAGCCTCTCTGGGCAGCTGTTCCAGCACCTCACCACTCTCTCTGTAAAGAACTTCCNCAGGGCCCCATCCAACCTGGCCTTGAACACCTCCAGGGATGGACGGGGCATCCACAGCCTCTCTGGGCAGCTGTTCCAGCACCTCACCACTCTCTCTGTAAAGAACTTCCCCCTGACATCCAACCTCAATCTTCAGCTTAAAACCATTTCCCCTTGTCCTGCAGTCATCAACCCTTTCAAAGAGTTGATTCCCCTCCTGTTTGTAGGCTCCCTTTAGGTACTGAAGGCTGCAATGAGCTCACCCCTCAGCCTTCTTGTCTCCAGGCTGAACAAGCCCAGCTCCCTCAGTCTGTCTTTGTAGGGGAGGTGCCACTGTCCCCTGATCACCTTTGTTTGACCGTTCTTCTCCTCCAGACAGCTCTATTCACTGAATCATGTACAGAACAAGAAAGCTCTGTGTTTCACTCCAAGGTGAGATTGTGACCGATTAATTCAAAAGTATTAATTCAAAAGGCAGGCCAGGAATATTCTTTTATGGAGCCAAGAGTGACATAACGACTTACAGGGAGCAATGGCTGCAATGCCAAAAGGGATTAGATGTTAAAACACGATTAGAACAGCAACAAATCAATTAGTTAATGTAATAATTTGTCAGATTAGGCCATTAGAAGCTATCACTGAAGGTGTTCAAGAACAACATCATCATTACTTCGTGTGTCTTTTGTCTCAGCACATCTCTAGTCATTTGCAGCCTTGGAACATGTTCCATCTTGCTGTGAAACTAAAGGGTCCAAGAACAAAGTCTGCACACTGTTACATAACTGCATTCTACAGGGACCGCTGCGTCTGTGATCCAAGCAGACATTTCTGGGTGAGAAGGACAAGGGTTTTAATGTTCCAAATTCCACCACACAAATTCACAATAAAAAGAAATGCTGTTGCAGACAGACATGACTTCCAGCCTCCATGAGTCTGCCATTCCAGAGGCTGCATTTTTTCAGCAGCTCTGTCCCATAAGGCAAGATAAATGCTGTCAGAAGCTGCTTTGCAATATTATCAATATAAACATTAAAGAATTTAAATTTAGAGACATTTGAATTAAAAAAACATTTAAATAGTATATTCCAGCAGAAATGCATATGATGGCAGGGAGAATTTCAGAAGGATGACAGCAGCATGTAGTCCAGAATATCTGGGAGCAACAGCCTGAAACTCTTTCTCACTACTCTTTCCCATTCTTCTACCATGTCACTCTTGTCAGTCTAGGCCATCACAGCTCAGATACATCCCGCAAAAATTCTTTTCTCCCTCAGAGTTTCAGGACTGTTCAGAGATTTTCCTTTCCATGTAAGCGATACAATTTGTATACAGCCAAGCATTTTCACATAGGAGAAAGGGAAAGAGCAGACAGGTGGCAAATGGTTCGTCAGCTCTAGGTACGAGTCGAGGTGTGCTGGTAAGCTTTAATTTGCTTATATTATTCAGATACATATGTAAGGAAAAGTCGATTAAGGTTCAGACAAAATAAGCAAATTTACAGAGCTTAATGGCACAGTTTTGTCGATGACCTTTTCCACAGCAAATCCAGCTTTAGCTGCTTCTCATTCTCATCACACAGGATTCAATTCTGCTTGCATTTAAGCCCACGAATGACTTCACACACAGACCTGCATGTGCCAGCTCCAACGTAGTACAAAATGAGCCAATTCACAGAGCTGCTCCCTCTACACAGTGATTGTTTGCTGGCCAGGTTAGCTCTTGGCACCAGCACGAGATGAGGGATGCATAGGCACAGAAAAAAAGAAGTGTTGGGGAGCCCTGATTTTAATTGACCCAAGAAAGCACAAAATTGCATATGGCCTTTCCATCTCTGCATCATTAATACAATACATTAATAATTAGTAATCCATCGAGTGCACAACAAACTGGGTCCAGGAAACCCATCAGCAGGTTACAAAGAGAGCTAATTCATTCAGTCTGGCCACAGGGAAAGTGATACCGTGAGGAAGGTTAGAAAAAGAAAAAAAAATAAAAATAAAAAGCTTTTTTTTTTTTAAGGACACGTTGAAAGGTCAAAAGTACCGTCTTTTTTTCTACTTTTGTAGTACAGTACCCTTACTGACGTTGTATTTTGGCTGGGGCGTCCGTCGGGGGTTATGACCAGGGTTTCCCTCTCCTTTTGGGGGGGTCGTGCGTGTGTGTGCGGAATGTCTGTGTCGGACGAGTCTTCTCTATTCCTTCCTCAGTCGTCTCCTCTTCGAGACCCCGAACGTCGCTGAACGTGACGAACGATTATCGCTCACAGGTAGTGACGACCGATCCAGTTTATCTGTCCGAAAACAATTGCAGGAGACCGATACCTCTCTCGTCAAGTGTGAAGGACCTCAATAACAAAGTCCGCAAGACGGTCCGTCGGAGAAATGTGGGAAGTAAAGCTCTCTAAAAGAAACGTTACGATTAACTATCTCTGAATCTAACACCCAAACAAAAATTCACTCTAAGGTCCTTTGTTCTACCGTTAGAACAGGAGGGGGTCCTCTGCTGCTCTTCTGCTGAGGCATTTGGACTTGGCCTAACCTAAGAGCTAACTTCTGCTACAGCAGCAGCTTGGTCACACCTAGATCCAGGCACTGACCTGCCCTTGCTGACTGTTCACTCAGCTGTTGTGCATCAGTTATACTCTAAGCCATCCTATGATTCTGTGTGTGGGAGAAATGTGGAGAAGAAAAAAAAAAAAATCTATCAGAAATAGTGAAAGCAGTATGCTTAACAAAAAATATCTCTTCATATCACAGGTTGTCTTCAGGTTCCCACCAAAATCCATGGAACTTTGCTGCAGATTTCAATAAGGTCCAAAAATTTACTTTGTCTTTCTTCTGCCAGCGTCCCTTTAAGTCAGGGGCGTGATGTAAGTGCATCCACAGAAGAATCAAAATTACATATGCTGAAAACGCAGGAAGAAAAAAAAAAAAAGGAAAAAAAAATATATGTGTAGTGGACATTTAAGAGAGGCAGCAAAGTTATTGTTAGAAAAGCACTCGTTAAAATGGCTCTGAAAAAGGTTTGCATCTATCTTAGTCCAGATCAGGGCACCAGAAGCTCCTCTCCTCTCTCCCTCCCAAGCACCCCCAACGTTAGGATATGCAAAGAATCACGTTAGCATGGATGGGATGGCAAATCACCCAGTGCTGCCTGGCTCTGCCACCAGGCGCCTGCCTGGGGAGTCTGTGCTCAAGCACAGACCTCTAGAAATCCCTACATCAAACATTTTCTAGGGCAGCGCAGTGTTATTGATGTTTAACCAGATCTTTCATCCTGATGGAGGCAAGATCAATTTCACTAGTTGGTCTTCAGACATTAACACCTCATAAAGAGAATGTTCATGCCCCCTTATCTAGAGTGCATCTTTAATTATCTTCTGGTACACCTTTTGCAGCCCATTACTTACAAGTCAAAACCACTTTAATTATGGGTTTGGCAGTGAAAGACAGCCCTTACATCACTGAAATAAAAAGACTACAAAACAACCTTGGAGAATAACAGAGATGTCATGTCCAAATGCTGTGGAATTCTGCAGAATAACGTGAATTCTCTTCTACAGAGATTTCCCTCTGTGCTATGCTGTCATAGAAAACATGCCTAAGAACATCCCAAGGAACACAAGCAGCCAGGAAATCTTGTTTTCTTGCCTGCTCTGCAGGGTACTCACAGTGTGCTCACAGTGGCATCTCTTGTTCTGAAAACAGTTCAGTGGCCAGATGTGCACTTCCACAATGGACCAAGGCAGGCAGGCTGGAGACACATTTTGCACCTCAAGCCAAAAAAGGTGAAATCATACTAGAATCACAGAATCAATAAGATTGGAAAAGACCTCTACTAGAAAAGACCTCATCTAGTCCAGCAGCCCACCTACCACCAATACTGCCCACTAAACCAGGTTCCTTAGTACCACATCCACACGATTCTTGAACATCTCCGGGAATGATGACTCCCCCATCTCCTTGGGCAGCCTATTCCAGCAGTTTTTCCTAATATCCAACCTGAGCCTCCCTTGGCACAATTTGAGGCCGTTGCCTCTTGTCCTATCACCGACCCCCAAGTTTTGTGATAACATTTCCTTTGCAAGAGGCATTTGTTCCCCATGCAGTTCAGAACCAGCTCTTAAGAGAGCTGTCACCTGCAACATGGAGCTCTTCCCTATAGCAAACACCTTACGTCAGAGTCTTGTTCTCATCTCTCTTCCCACCTGAAATGAACTGTGAAGTGGAGGAAAACAATACTGCTGAGAACAACATGAAGTATGAAGGCCTTGCTCTGACACAGTTCTCATTAAAATGGATAGATTTCAAGGTGAAAAAGCATTAAGCCACTTTCAAGGCTTTAGAATAATCTCACAGTTAAGTTTTTCTTACATTTCACCCTTAAAATAGTTCATAGGATGGACTGCAAGTATATGACATCTAGGGTCACCCTTCAGAGACCAAATACATGTCTAGCCTGGTGTTCAACTTTTCAGCAACAGCCAGAAATGGATACTTGGTTGGGGATTGCAGGTACGCATAACCAGCACACTCAGCTATATAATGGTACTTTTACCCCATACTTTGTCATTTTCATCCCACACATTAACTACGTGTTACACGAAATAACACTTTCATTTGTTCTTAATGTGTTACCCACTAGAATCACTTGCTGTCTGCTGCCTCCCGCACAAGAACTTGGAAAGCCACGCACTGCTGCTTCCCGTGCTTGCTGCCCACTATTTCATCAACTCCTGTGACTCTCTCCTTTCACCACTCACTTTTCCACACTGAAGAATCCCACCTCACTCACTGTAGCTGATCCATCATTACTCACCCCACGCCTTTGTTCATTCACACTGCCCTTTCGTTTAAGGTACAGATAAATCGTGGTGTTTTAAGTATTAAGATTTAAACATTTTTTTTTCTCCATTGCTTTTCCAGTAACTAGTAACTCTTAACATTTGTGGGGATTTTGTTGTTGTTGTTGTTTTGTTTTATTACTGCTGATAGCATTCTCGCTGCTCAGCAGTGCAGGATGGGCTGCCGGATTCCTACTTGCAAGAAGCCAAATGCTTGGATCATCACAAACCTTGTTCTTCTTTGATTGGAAAAACCTCACAGTAACCTCTGCAGTTGCAAATGAATTCACTAAAATCCTGCCTCGAAAAACAACAACAACAAAATTGTGCATAATATCCTTCCCAAATCCAAACCAGACCTCCAGAGCATTGCCAGGCACAGGTCCATCTGGCAGGCCGTCACTTGCCCCAGCACCACCCAGATAAGTACCATTTCATTTAAATGCAGAAGTCTTTGCACCCATCAGGGTCAGGTTCACAGCCTGTATTACTTCACTGCAATCTCTCCCCTCATCCTCCTGATAGTCTCCATCCCTGTCTCCTTCCCCTTTGTAAGGGAGGCTCCAGTAGGCTCCTCGCCATCTGTGTTAGCAGCAGAAGCCTTGAGACTGATCTGCTCCAGAAGCACTTTGTGGACTCACTGTATCTCAAGAGGGTCAGAGCTCTGAACTGCAGATGTTTTGGGACAGGGACTATATCTTTTTCTGTATATGTGTGTTGACAGAATACAAGCGCGCCCACACGATGCTATAGGAATACTGCATCATAGTCTGCCAAGCTTGATTATGATAACTAGTCACCTAAAGACGAGTGAATGTGGCCTTAAGGCTAGTCTGCTGGGCCTGGAGACAAGCTGTCTGCAGTCTTCTCCTCCCTGCTCAAAGAACTATCATCTAAGTTCCCTTGTCAGCCCTATTCCTTCTCATCTCCCAAACACCATCCCCACCCATGTGAGGTGCTTCCCGCCCACCTCACCCATATGCTTGTGACCCCAGATCTCTCCTAGATCTGTGTTGGATTCTTGTACTGCAGACAGTTTTTCCCTCACAAGATTCCTATTCCAGGCACAAAGAAAAAAAAAAATAAAAAACGTAGCTAGAAAACAGTGAATTGACATGATGTTTTCATTAACTGAGAAACACGTTAAAAATGCATTAGCTGGGCCCAGCAGACCCTCAAGAGTAACACACAAATTGGAAAACTTCCCTTTTCCTAACACTGCACGCCCTGGTTTACCACCACGCACGTGAAGAACTTGGCAAACAAAGGCTGTGGCTTTCAAAGTCGGAAACAGAAATAAAAAGCCAGGAATTCCTCACGAAAGGAAGAAGCAGCGATACCAGATACCAACTTGTCTGTATCAAAATACTCCATCGCTGTCGTCAGGTGGTTAAGGGGCAGAACAGGGCATCAGAATGCTGGTGGTTGGTTGGAGACTTACTGCTTCGTCCTGTTTTAATAGCTCGGTGTGTAATACTGCAGGATGCTGGTGTGCACCCACAGCCCACTTTTTGAATAGTTTCAACTGGCCGTGTTCTTCCAACATAAACAACTTGAGAAGGGCTTCCTGGTCAGATATCATTTATCCTGGCAAAGTAGGTTCAGTATTATTAGTCTCTCAAAAGGGTGTAAAATGCTCTTTTTCTTCATATACTTTTACAAATTCCTGACAAATACTTCAGCATAAACCTAACCTAAAGGAATCCCATCAAACACTCGTAAGATAAATTCCAACTTCGTAAACTGATCTTTCAAACGGATGCCACTTGTTACTACTCCACGTTTTAAAGCTACGTCACATCATGAAAGAAATCCATCAGAACTGTTTGCAAAATATTTTAGTAGGGGTAAAGTTATTGACTTCCAACGGACACCAACAGAAGCAACTACAGATCTGTAAAATGCACACCTGTGATCAACACTGAAGCTGTTTTTGCAGCCTGCATTTCAAACCGGTGAGCTTTTGCTGGCTGTTTAGAAAGGCTTATTAATGCAATGTTGGCTGGAGCACGTCATGATAAAGAAGCCTGTTTCTTTTTAATAACAAAAAACACAGCGAAGGCATTAGGATGGGCACACAGAACTCAATGTCAATTGATCTCTAAAATGCACAAACCAAATACAGCACTCTGCAGCTTAAAAGTAATACTCAGTTCTTAATCTCTGCAGAGACTAAAGAAGTAGGCTGGAGCCTTTACAGCAGGCAATTTCCAAGACTTGCATTATGCTCCTGATTATATTCAAAATACAACAGAAGAGACCTAGTTTTATTAAGCACACACAGAATAGGGGTACGTCAGGGAGACGTGTAATTACTTGCAAGGCACAAAGAATCACAACCAGCAAAAATTACTACAGCTCATCGTTTCTCCTTGCGTACTTCTCATCACTCTTTAAAAGTTATTTTTAAGTACGTGAATGTGGTACAAAAGTTGGCCATTATCTGTGAAACTACCAGGCTCGTCAAACAGCAAGAGGCAATATTTTAAGGACTGTGTATTCCCTTAGATTCTTTAGTCCTAGAATTTACAGTCACATAATGTTCAATACGCCACTAAAAATTAAAAATGACAGAGGAGCAAAGTTGTAGGTTAACTGGTTAAATTAGCAATCAGACATTGCTTCCAGTAGCTTCATTACAGCACTGTATCTTCTATTGATAGTTTCATCTCCTTAGGTAACTTCCACTGACTGCATCCCGTCTCTTTTATACGAGCTTCAAAACCATTTTAAAGTTGGCTGTATTTCATTCCCAAGTAACTTCCTAAAAAGGATCCCAATACCATAATCCTCACTAATACAGAAAGCAGCTGTTTACACAGTCACATCCCTGACTCCAGTGACTCACGCAATAAATGTTGGTCTGGATTAGAGTAACCACCACCGCCACCCCCCTTTCTTTTCCTTTTTTCTTTTTTCTTCCTTTTGGGAAGAATTTTAAAAGACACAGAAGAGCCAACATGTCTCTATCTACTCTCCTCCGGCATCTACCAGAACACAAAACAAAAGAGGCAGACTACCTGGCAAATACCCTTTGTACTTCCCGATGAAAGTGAGATAGTCAATATCTCTAAGTTAGAGATAGCAAACGTTTCTAAACTGAGGGGTGGGGGAGAACGACAAGTTTTCTCCAGTATTAGATACAACAAAAATGCCAGCATTTTGAAAATCTAAGAAAGTGATATGCTGCTATAAACAATGTGTGAAATGAGCCAGATACATCTCGGGGATTAGTAGGAAAGAATGCACTACTCCATTTTATTGTTTTCAGCAGAACTGATCCACTTCAGCTACATACCCAGTCACTGCGGAGATGTCAGGACCCTCCAGACATAATTTCAGCAGGGAAAAAAAACAAAACTCACAATGTTACTTTTCTAAAAAAAGCAGTACCTCTGTTTTTGAGATATACAGGACAATCATTCTGCCATCATCCTCATGCTTCGGTTAGTAACCATCCTGTGCAAGTGAAAGAGAAAAGTTTGTATTCAACTATGAGAGCACACTTTTTTCCCCCTAACCTGTTTTTAAGATTGTGCTTTCTCTCTCTTTTTTATGGCCTTAACTACTACGAAATAGTGGTCTTTCCAACCTTAATGATTCTATAATCATTCTGTGATCATTCGATGATCAGGGGACTGGAGCACCTCCCCTGCAAAGACAGGCTGAGGGAACTGGGCTTGTTCAGCCTGGAGACAAGAAGGCAAGCTCACTGCAGCATTTCAATATCTAAATGGAGCCTACGAACAGGAAGGGAATCAACTCTTTGAAAGGGTTGATGACTGCAGGACAAGGGGAAATGGTTTTAAGTTGAGGGAGGGGAGATTGAGGTTGGATACCAGGGAGAAGTTCTTTACAGAGAGAGCGGTGAGGTGCTGGAACAGCTGCCCAGAGAGGCTGTGGATGCCCCGTCCATCCCTGGATGTGTTCAAGGCCAAGTTGGATGGGGCCCTGGGCAGCCTGGGCTGGTATTAAATGGGGAGGTTGGTGGCCCTGCCTGTGGCAGGGGGGTTGGAGATTCATGATCCTTGAGGTCCCTTCCAACCTAGGCCATTCTGTGATTCTAAGATTCTACGAAAACAGTTTCAGTGAGCAATCTATGTAGCCTGACACAGAGTAAAGCTATATTGCTCACCTTTGAATGCCTATAGAGCCTCATCATAGCTGATTGTTAGTTACCAGCATCTGCATGTGCTCCAGCACAGGAAGCTGTTTTGATGCATCACGCAGACACGTGCTACAAAGTGTGCGCTTGCTTTGTGAGGTGAGTGAGCTGTGTGAGGTGAGCTGCCAGATCTCGTTCCATCATTGGGTAACAGGGGTTAGAGGAAGCACTAGCAATCTAAAAAATCAGTGCTGGTGAAGCAAAGCAGGCAGAAACAACTTTGTTTCCTCCAAGCTTGGCAAAGTGAGTTGGTTCATCATTTTTCCTTACTTCACACAGTGCTGTTTGCATCTGCACTTCCTAATTCAGTACTTGAGGGGGGCATAGAAACAGGAAGGGGAACGGCTGTTTATGAGGGTGGA